>CAWUDS030001563.1:485000-492500 GCA_963859935.3 Lathyrus sativus
ACACACGCGCATACACACCACACTCACACACACACACACACGTTCACACACACGAACACACACATCTGCACACACCCGCACATGTGTACGCACGCACTCACAGACACACCATACTCACACACACACACGCACACGAGCACGCGCGCACACGCACACACAAGCAGACACACCCACGCACACACACACATACACACACAAACCAACACATGTGCATGCACAGACACATACAAAAAACGCGCGTTCACACACACAAAAAACAAACGCGCGCGCATGAGCTCACACACACTTGCACGTAAACAAACGCGTGCGCACACACATACACACACACGCAAGCACCCGCACACACAAACACAGACATGCACATAAACAAACGCGCACGCATGCACTCACACATACACACACACACACACAAACAAGCGCGCATGCACACACACAAAAACAAACGCGTCCGCATGCACTCACACACACGCACATAAACAAATGCGCGAACACACACACGCGCGTGCAAGCCCGCACATGCACGCACACCCCTGCAAGCACATAAACACACACACACACACACGTACGCACTCACACACACACACCCACGCTCACGCACGCACGCACGCACCCAAACACACACACACACACACACACACACATACGCACGCACTCTCACACACACACACACAACCACCCAAACACGCACGCACGTACACACACCCGCGCACAAACACATGAACAAACTCGCGTGAACACACGCATAAACAAACGCACAGGCATGCACTCACACACACACACGCACATAAACAAACACGCGCACACATACACACACACACATACACGCATACACACACCCACGCACGCACGCACGCACGCCCATACATACACGGATGCACGCACGCCGACACACACACGCACACACGCACACATACTCACACACTCACAGACCCCACACCCCACAGACACGCGCGCGCGCGTGAGCGCTTGCGCATCCATACACACACAGACACACAGACACACACACACACACACACACACACACACACACACGCAAGTACACGCCAGCCCACCCGCCCGCCCACGCACTCACGCATGAACGCCCTCCCGCCCGCCCGGCTACCCACACACAGACACATACACACGCACAAACAAATGCGCGTGCACACACAGACGGGAAATAACGCGCGCGCATACACTCACATACACACGCACATAAACTAACGCGCACGCACACACACACGCACACACACACACACAAACACACACGCAACCATACACGCACGCAGAAACACACACACACCCGCACACCCACACACTCACACGCACACACACACACCACACTCGCACACACGCTCAGTCATATATACATGCACACACCCGCACACATACACATACACACACATACAAAAGAAAACGCGCGCGCATTCACTCACTGACAGATGCATATATACATGCACACACCCACACACATACATAAACACGCACACACACACACACACACAGACCCACGCACGCACGCACGCCCACACACACAGACACCCACCAACCAACCCACTCATGCACACACACACGCACACACATGCACACACATACACACACACACACACACACACACACACACCAACGTACACACACATACACGCACTAACATACACACACACAGACACACACACGTTCACGCACACGCGCACACACACACACACACATGAGCGTGCACACACACACACAAAACACACATACACACATAAACAAACGTGCGCGCATGTACTCATACACACAAGCACATAAACAAACGTGCGCAAACACACACACACACACGCACCCACACACATACAAAGACACACACGCACACGCATACGCACACGCACACGTTCACACACACACACACACACACACACACACCCACACACACTCACACACACATAACACACTGGCACGCACATAAACGCACACATGTGCACACACCCGCGCACGCGCATGCACACAGTCACAGACACACCACACTCAGACACACACACACACACGCGCACGCACACACAAGCAGACGCACCCGCACACACACACACACACACACACATACACACACAAACAAACACACGCGCATGCACAGACACACACAAACAAACGCGCATGCACACAAACAAAAAACAAACGCGCGCGCATGCACTCACACACACACACACACACATAAACAAACACGCACGCATTCACTCACACACACACACGCACATAAACAAATGCGCGCGCGCACATATACACACACGCACGCACCCGCACACACAAACAGACACACACGCATATAAACAAATGCGCACGCATGCACTCTCACACACACACACACACACAAACAAACGCGTGTGCACACATACACTAAAACAAACACGGGCGCATGCACTCACACACACACACACACGCACACACATTGACTGACCCATCCACGCACACACACGTGCACACACACACACACACACACACACACACACAAACATAAACAAACGAGCGTGCACACACACACATAAACAAACGCGCGTGCATGCTCACACACACAAACAAACGTGCATGCACACACACATAAACAAATGCGCACGCATGCACTTTTAGAGACACGCACATAAACAAACACACGCGTGCAAGCACGCACACCCACTCACGCACATAAACAGACGCGCGTGCACACAAAAACACACACACACACACGGACAGACATACACACACACACACACACACACGCAAGCACGCACGCACACTCTCTCTCACACACATACACAACCACCCAAACACGCACGCACGCACCCGCACCCGCTCACAAACACACAAACAAACGCGCGTGAACACACACATAAACAAACGCACGCGCATGCACTCACACACACACGCACGTAAACAAACACGCACACACACACACACAGACCCACGCACGCACGCACGCCCACACACACAGACACGCACCCACCAACCCACTCATGCACACACACACGCACACACATACACACAGACACACACACACACACACCAACGTACACACACATACACGCACTAACATACACACACACACACACACAGACACACACACAAACAAACGCGTGTGCCTTAACACACAAACAAACACGCGCACACACATACACACACGCACCCACGCACGCGCACACAAACTCACACACAGGCACCCACGCACGCACACGCACACACACACACACACGCACACATTGGCACACACTCAAACACAAGCACACACGCACCCACACACACACAAACAAACGTGCATGCACACGCACACACACACACACAAACAAACGCGCGCGCATGCACTTACACACACACAAACAAACGTGTGTGCACACACGTACATAAACAAACGCGCGCGTACACACAAACGCGCGCACGTACGCACGCTCGTACACTCACACAAATAAACACACGCGCATGCACAGACACACACAAACAAACGCGCGTTCGCATACACACATACACACGCGCGTGCACTCACACACACGCGCGTATACACTCACCCACACGCGCACATGCACATACACACACATACAAACACACACACACACACACACACGCGCACATGCACATACACACACATACACCCACACTCACACACACGCGCGTATACACTCACCCACACGCGCACACACATATACACGCGTGTGCACTCACACACACGCGCGTATACACACACCCACACACTCACACGCACACGCACCACACTCGCACGCTCAAACTCACATACACGCACACACCCGCACACACAAACACACACACATACACACACATAAACAAACGCGCGCGCATTCGCTCACTGGCACACGCACATACACACACACGCGCACACACACACCCTCGCACACGCCCCGCCCTCCCGCCCTCCCGTGCAGGCTCGCACTCACGCATGCAAGCCAGTCGGCCCGCCCGTCGGCCCATGCACACAAGCACGCATGCACACACACACACACCACCACACTCGCACGCACGCATGCACATGCATACGCACACCCGCACCCGCACACACATACACGCACAAACAAACGCGTGTGCACACACACAGACACAAACAAACGCACGCGAATAGACACACACACACACCCAAACACACTCACACACACACAGCACACTGGCACGCACACAAACGCACACATGTGCGCACACCCGCGCACAGCGCATGCACACCGTCACAGACACAACACACTCAGACACACACACACGCGCGCATGCACACACACAAGCAGACGCACCCGCACACACACACACACACACACATATATACACACACACAAACAAACACACACGCATGCACAGACACACACAAACAAACGCGCATGCACATAAACAAAAAACAAACGCGCGCGCATGCACTTACACACACACACACGCACATAAACAAATGTGCACGCATGCACTCACACACACACGCACATAAACAAACACGTGTGCACATATACACACACACACGCACCCGCACACACAAACAGACACACACGCACATAAACAAACGCGCACGCATGCACTCACACACACACACACACAAACAAACACGCGTGCACACACACACACTAAAACAAACACGGGCGCATGCACTCACACACACACACACAAACACGGGCGCATGCACTCACACACACACACACATAAATAAACACACGCGCACACGCACACACATTGACCGACCCATCCACGCACACACACGTGCACACACACACACACACACACACACACACACACACACACACACACACACACACACACATAATCAAACGAGCGTGCACACACACACACATAAACAAACGCGCGTGCATGCGCACACACACAAACAAACGTGCGTGCACACACACATAAACAAACGCGCACACATGCACTTTTAGAGACACGCACATAAACAAACACACGTGCGCAAGCACGCACACCCACTCACGCACATAAATAGACACGCGTGCACACAAAAACACATACACACACACACACAGACAGATATACACACACACCCACACGCAAGCACGCACGCACACTCTCCCTCACACACACACACAACCACCCAAACACGCACACACGCACACGCACCCGCTCACAAACACACAATCAAATGCGCGTGAACACACACATAAACAAACGCACGCGCATGCACTCACACACACACGCACATAAACAAACACGCACAGACACACACACATAGACCCACGCATGCACGCACGCCCACACACACAGACACCCACCCACCAACCCACTCACGCACACACACACGCACACACATGCACACACATACACACACACACCAACGTACACACACATACACGCACTAACATACACACACACAGACACACACACAATCAAACGCGTGTGCCTTAACACACAAACAAACGCGCGCACACACATACACACACGCACCCACGCACGCGCACACACACACACCGGCACCCACGCACGCACACACACACACACATTGGCACGCACTCAAACACACGCACGCACACACCCACACACACACACACAAACAAACGCGCATGCACACGCACACGCACACATAAACAAACGTGTGCGCTTGCACTTACACACACACACAAACAAATGCGTGTGCACACACGTACATAAACAAACGCGCGCGTACACACAAACACGCGCACGTAGGCTCGCTCGTAAACCCACGCAGACACACACACACACACACACGCACGCACGCACTCACACAAACAAACACACGCGCAAGCACAGACACACACAAACAAACGCGCGTTCGCATACATACATACACACGCGCGTGCACTCACACACACGCGCGCATGCACTCACACACGCGCGTGCATGCACGTACACACACATACAAACACACACACACACACGCACCCACACACGCACGCACGCGCGCATGCACAAACACACACACCCACACACTCACACGCACACGCACACACGAACACACGCACCACACTCGCACGCTTAAACACACATACACGCACACACCCGCGCACACAAACACACACACACATACACACACATAAACAAACGCGCGCGCATTCGCTCACTGGCACACGCACATACACACACACGCGCACACACACACACACTCGCACCCGCCCCGCCCGCCCGCCCTCCCGTGCACGCTCGCACTCACGCATGCAAGCCAGTCGTTCCGCCCGTCGGCCTACGCACACAAGCACGCATGCACACACACACACACCACCACACTCGCATGCACGCATGCACATGCATACGCACACCTGCACTCGCACACACACACACACGCACAAACAAACGCGCGTGCACACACACAGACACAAACAAACGCACGCGCATGCACACACACACACACACAAGCAAACGGGCGTGCACACACACACACACATAAACAAACGTGCGTGCATGCACTGATAGACACACGCACATAAACAAACAGCGAGCGCGCACACACGCACGCACACACACGCACCCGCGCACACACTCACGCACAAACGCGCGTGACTACACACATAAACAAACACGCGCGCATGCACTCACTGAAACATGTACATAAACAAACACGCGCACACACACACACACACACGCACGTACCCGCGCACCCAAACCCACCCACCCATCATGCACGCACTCACACGCACACCCACCCACGCACGCACGCACATACACACGCACACATACACACACACATACACACACATACAGATGCACGGATTAACACACACACACACCCACGCGCGCATGCAGCCCCCCCCCCCCCCACACACACACCACACTCGCATGCACGCACATGCACACCCGTATACGCACGCACGCACGCCCACACGCACGCACGTCCACACACACTCTCACGCACGCACGCGCCAACATGCACACACACACCGACACGCACTCGCACACACACTACACTGGCACACACACACGCACACACACACGCACACACACACACACACATGTGCACAGAGCCGCACGCGCGTACACATGCACTCACAAACACACCACACTCTCTCACACCCACACCCACGCATACGCGCACGCGCACGCTCGCACGCGCACGCTCGCACATTTACACACCCAAACACACGCACCCGCGCACACTCATGCACACAAACACAAACAAACGCGCGTGCACACGCTCACGCACACACACACATAAACAAACGCACACGCATGCACTCACGCACATAAAAAACGTGCGCGCAAACACTCACACGCGCAAGCACGCCCACGCCCGCACACGTACAAACACACACGCGCGCGCAAATAAATAGACTCGAGCGCGCACACACACACACGCACACACAAATACACCCACGCACACACATACACAAACACGCGCATGCATGCACGCACAAACACCCAAACATACACCCCCACACACACACGCGCACATACAAACAAACACACACACACACACACCCGCGCACACAGGCACAAACAAACGCGTGTGATTACACACATAAACAAACACGCGCGCGCGAACGCACACACAACCACGCACGCACCCACACACACACACCCACACACGCACGCACTCACACACACATCCACCCATGCACGCACACA
>CAWUDS030001563.1:500000-517500 GCA_963859935.3 Lathyrus sativus
ACCCACACACTCACACGCACATGCATACACGAACACACGCACCACACTCGCGCGCGCACACCCACGCACCCGCTCACACACACACACATACACACACAAACAAACACACGTGCATGCACAGACACACACACACACACCAACGCACCCACTCATGCACCCGCACGCACTCACACGCACACATACGCACGCACGCACACACAAACACGTACACATACGCACACACACACACACATGCACACAGATGCACGCATTAACATACACATACACCCACGGGCGCATGCACCCCGCACACACACACACACCACACCCGCATGCACGCACACGCACTCACGTACACCTGCATGCGCATGCACGCACGCCTACACGCACTCTCACGCACACACGTCCATATGCACTCTCATGCACGCACGCGCGGACACGCACACGCACACCGATACGCACTCGCACACACACTACACTGGCACACACACACACACGCACACACATACATGTGCACACAGCCGCACGCGCGTACGCACGCACTCACAGACACACCATACTCTCTCACACCCACACGCATGCACACGCACACGCACACGCTCGCACATGCACACACCCAAACACACGCACCCGCGTACACTCATGCACACACACAAACAAACAAACGCGCGTGCACACACACACACACATAAACAAACGCGCGCGTATGCTCTCATGCACACACGCACATAAAAGAACACGCGCGCAAATACTCACCCGCGCAACCACGCTGAAGCACGCACAAATACACACACACACACACACACACACACACGCAAATAAGTAGACTCGAGCACGCACACACACACGCACACACACACACACACACGCACACATATACACCCACGCACGCGCGCACATACGCACACACATACACATACATGCGCACGCATGCACGCACAAACACCCAAACATACACCCACGCACACGCACACGAGCACACACACACACAAACACACACACGCACGCACCCGCGCACACACACACAAACAAACGCGCGTGACTACACACAAAAACAAACACGCGCGTGCACACACACACAACCACGCATGCACCAACGCACTCACACACACCCACGCACGCACGTCCGCACTCACACACACACCTACCTATGCACGCGCGCACACACACTCGCACACACATACACACACACACACATACCCCCACGCACACACACATGCACACATTAACACACACACGCGCACACACACACCCACGCACACATGTACCCACCCAGACACACACACACATCACACTCGCATGCACGCACACGCACTCTCGCATACACGCACACCCACATGCGCACGCACGCACGCCCGCGCATACTCCCACGCACCCACGCGCACTCCCTTGCGCACATACACACAAACAAACGCGCGTGAACTTACATATAAACAAACACGCGCGCATGCACTCACACAGACAAACACACAAACACACGCGCACACACACAAGCACACACACACACCCGCACACACACACACACACACGCACGCACGCCCATACACATTCACATAAACGAACGCGCGCGCACACGCTTACTGAAACATGCACATAAACAAATGCACGCACACACACACACGCGCACGCACACATGCACCCTTACGCGCACACACACATGGACACCCACACACGCCCCGCCCGCCTACCCGCCCAAGCACGCTCACCCTCAAGTAAGCAAGCTCGCCCTCCCGCCTTCCCGTCCACGCACATAAGCACGCAGGCACACACACACACACACACACACACACACACACACACACACACACACACACACACACACCACATCACACTTGCACGCACGCACTTACACACACGCCCACATGTGCACACACCCGCACGCGTGCACGCACGCACTCACACACACACCACACTCACACACACACACACACACGCACGCACGCACACGCGCAAGAACATGCACACGCACAAACACGCGCACCCGCGCTCACACACACTCACACATACACACAAAAAGAAACACACGCACATGCACACACACACACACATGCACACGAGCGCGCGCGTACTCGCACATAAACAAACGTGCGCGCATGCACTTACACACACACGCACATAAACAAAAGCGCGCAAACACACACACACGCTCACCCACCCACACACATACAAAGACACACGCACACGCATACGCACACGCACACGTTCACACGCACATACACACACACACCCACAAGAACTCACACACACACACACACACACACACACACACATATGTGGGCGTGTTTTTTGTTTGTGTGCAAGCGCGTTTGTTTGTGTGTGTCTGTGCATGCGCGTGTGTTTGTTTGTGTGTGTATATGTGTGTGTGTGTGCAGGTGTGTTTGCTTGTGTGTGTGTGTGTCCGTACGCGTGTGCGTGCGTGCGCGCGCGTGTGTGTGAGTGTGGTGTGCATGCGCACGCACCCGTACACACAAACACACGCACGCGCGCACGCGCACGCATGCACTCACACACATACACACAAACAAAAGCGCGTGCGCACACACAAAAAAACAAACACGGGCGCATGCACTCACACACACACACATAAACAAACACACGCGCACACGCATAGACCCTCACCCACCCGCCCATGCACACACACGCGCACACACACACACACACACACACACAAACATAAACAAACGAGCGTGCACACGCACACACATAAGCAAACACGCGCGCATGCACACACACACAAACAAACGTGCATGCACACACACATAAACAAACGCGCGCGCATGCGCTCATAGACACACGCACCTAAACAAACACACACGCGCAAGCACGCACGCACACACAAACACACACACGCAGATAAACAAACACACACGAACCCACAGACAGACAGACACACACCCACGCACACGTACGCACGCACGCACGCACACACATACACACACACACTCTCATACACACACACACACAACCACCCAAACACGCACGCACGCACATGCACCCGCGTACAAACACACAAACAAACGTGTGTGAACACACACATAAACAAACGCACGCGCATGCACTCACACACACACATACACACATAAACAAGCACGCACACACACACACACACACACACACACACACACCCGTGCACGCACGCACGCCCACACACATAGACACCCACCCACCAACCCAATCACGCAAGCACGCATGCACACACATGCACACACACACACGCAGTAACATACACACACACACACGCATACAAACAAACGCGTGTGCACAAACACACAAAAACAAATGCGCCCACACACATACACACACACGCACCCACACACGCACACACACACACACAAACACAGACCCAAACACCCCCCACACACATGCGCGCACCCACGCACACATATTGGCACGCACGCACGCATTCAAACCCACGCACGCACGCATGCAAACGTACACGTGTACGCGCGCACGCGCTCACCCACTTACATACACACAAACAAACACGCAGGCACACACACACACACACATAAACAAACGCGCGCGCATGCACTTACACACACAAACAAATGCGTGTGCACACACGCACATAAACAAACGCGCACGTACACACCATCGTGCGCAAGTACGCACACTCGTACACCCACGCAGACACACACGCGCACACACACGCGCACGCACACGCGCACGCACACATGGACACCCACACACGCCCCACCCGCCTACCCGCCCATGCACGCTCACCCTCAAGCAAGCAAGCCCTCCCTCCCGCCCGCCCGTCCATGCACATAAGCACGCAGGCACACACACACACACACACACACACACACACACACACACACCACACCACACTTGCACGCACGCACGTACGCACATGCACACACGCACTTACGCACACGCCCACATGTGCACACACCCGCGCACGTGCACGCACGCACTTACAGACACACCACTCTCACCCACACGCACGCACGCACGCACACGCGCAAGCACATGCACACGCACAAACACACGCACCCGCGCTCACACACATACATACACACAAAAAGAAACACACGTGCATGCACACACACACACACACGTTCACGTGCACACACACATGCACACGAGCGCGCGCGTACATGCACATAAACAAACGTGCGCACATGCACTTACACACACACGCACATAAACAAAAGCGCGCAAACACACACACACGCTCACCCACCCGCACACATACAAAGACACACGCACACGCACACGTACACGTTCACACGCACATACACACACACACACACACCCACAAGAACTCACACACACACACACACACACACACACATGTGGGCGTGTTTTTTGTTTGTGTGCAAGCGCGTTTGTTTGTGTGTGTGTCTGTGCATGCGCGTGTGTTTGTTTGTGTGTGTATATGTGTGTGTGTGCAGGTGCGTTTGCTTGTGTGTGTGCGTCCGTACGCGTGTGCGTGCGTGCGTGTGTGTGTGTGTGTGAGTGTGGTGTGCATGCGCACTCACCCGTACACAAAAACACACACACACACATAAACAAACGCGCACACATGCACTCACACATACACACAAACAAAAGCGCATGCGCACACATAAAAAAACAAACACGGACGCATGCACTCACACACACACACATAAACAAACACACGCGCACACGCACAGACCCTCACCCACCCGCCCACGCACAAACACACGCGCACACGCACACACACATACACACACACACGCATACACACACAAACATAAACAAACGAGCGTGCACACGCACACACATAAACAAACGCGCGCGCATGCACACACACACACACACACACAAACAAACATGCGTGCACACACACATAAACAAACGCGCGCGCATACACACACACACATAAACAAACGCGCGCGCATGCACACTCACACACAAACAAACGTGCGTGCACACAAACATAAACAAACGAGCGTGCACACACACACACACATAAATAAACGCGCGCGCATGCACACACACACAAACAAACGTGCGTGCACACACAAATAAACAAACGCGCGCGCATGCACACACACACACATAAATAAACGCGCGTGCATGCACACACACACACACACAAACAAACGTGCGTGCACACAAACATTAACAAACGAGCGTGCACACGCACACACATAAACAAACGCGCGCGCATGCACACACACACACACAAACAAACGTGCGTGCACACACATATAAACAAACGCGCGCGCATTCGCTCATAGACTCACGCACCTAAACAAACACACGCGCGCAAGCACGCACGCACACACAAACACACACACGCACATAAACAAACACACACGCACCCACAGACAGACATACACAAACACCCACGCACACGCATGCACGCACGCACACACACACATAAACACACACTCTCTTACACACACACAACCACCCAAACACGCACGCAAGCACATGCACCCGCGCACAAACACACAAACAAACGCGCGTGAACACACACCTAAACAAACGCACGCGCATGCACTCACACACACACACACACATAAACAAACACGCGCACAAACACACACACACACACACCCATGCACGCACGCACGCCCACACACAGACACCCACCCACCAACCCACTCACGCACGCACGCATGCACACACACACACACACTAACATACACAGACACACACGCGCACTAACATACACACGCACCCATGCACTCACACACACACATACACACATAAACAAGCACGCACACACACACACACACACACACACACACACACCCGTGCACGCACGCACGCCCACACACATAGACACCCACCCACCAACCCAATCACGCAAGCACGCATGCACACACATGCACACACACACACGCAGTAACATACACACACACACACACACGCATACAAACAAACGCGTGTGCACAAACACACAAAAACAAATGCGCCCACACACATACACACACACGCACCCACACACGCACACACACACACACAAACACAGACCCAAACACCCCACACACACATGCGCGCACCCACGCACACATATTGGCACGCACGCACGCATTCAAACCCACGCACGCACGCATGCAAACGTACACGTGTACGCGCGCACGCGCTCACCCACTTACATACACACAAACAAACACGCATGCACACACACACACACACATAAACAAACGCGCGCGCATGCACTTACACACACAAACAAATGCGTGTGCACACACGCACATAAACAAACGCGCACGTACACACCATCGTGCGCAAGTACGCACACTCGTACACCCACGCAGACACACACGCGCACACACACGCGCACGCACACGCGCACGCACACATGGACACCCACACACGCCCCACCCGCCTACCCGCCCATGCACGCTCACCCTCAAGCAAGCAAGCCCTCCCTCCCGCCCGCCCGTCCATGCACATAAGCACGCAGGCACACACACACACACACACACACACACACACACACACACACACACACCACACCACACTTGCACGCACGCACGTACGCACATGCACACACGCACTTACGCACACGCCCACATGTGCACACACCCGCGCACGTGCACGCACGCACTTACAGACACACCACTCTCACCCACACGCACGCACGCACGCACACGCGCAAGCACATGCACACGCACAAACACACGCACCCGCGCTCACACACATACATACACACAAAAAGAAACACACGTGCATGCACACACACACACACACGTTCACGTGCACACACACATGCACACGAGCGCGCGCGTACATGCACATAAACAAACGTGCGCACATGCACTTACACACACACGCACATAAACAAAAGCGCGCAAACACACACACACGCTCACCCACCCGCACACATACAAAGACACACGCACACGCACACGTACACGTTCACACGCACATACACACACACACACACACCCACAAGAACTCACACACACACACACACACACACATGTGGGCGTGTTTTTTGTTTGTGTGCAAGCGCGTTTGTTTGTGTGTGTGTCTGTGCATGCGCGTGTGTTTGTTTGTGTGTGTATATGTGTGTGTGTGCAGGTGCGTTTGCTTGTGTGTGTGCGTCCGTACGCGTGTGCGTGCGTGCGTGTGTGTGTGTGTGTGAGTGTGGTGTGCATGCGCACTCACCCGTACACAAAAACACACACACACACATAAACAAACGCGCACACATGCACTCACACATACACACAAACAAAAGCGCATGCGCACACATAAAAAAACAAACACGGACGCATGCACTCACACACACACACATAAACAAACACACGCGCACACGCACAGACCCTCACCCACCCGCCCACGCACAAACACACGCGCACACGCACACACACATACACACACACACGCATACACACACAAACATAAACAAACGAGCGTGCACACGCACACACATAAACAAACGCGCGCGCATGCACACACACACACACACACACAAACAAACATGCGTGCACACACACATAAACAAACGCGCGCGCATACACACACACACATAAACAAACGCGCGCGCATGCACACTCACACACAAACAAACGTGCGTGCACACAAACATAAACAAACGAGCGTGCACACACACACACACACATAAATAAACGCGCGCGCATGCACACACACACAAACAAACGTGCGTGCACACACAAATAAACAAACGCGCGCGCATGCACACACACACACATAAATAAACGCGCGTGCATGCACACACACACACACACAAACAAACGTGCGTGCACACAAACATTAACAAACGAGCGTGCACACGCACACACATAAACAAACGCGCGCGCATGCACACACACACACACAAACAAACGTGCGTGCACACACATATAAACAAACGCGCGCGCATTCGCTCATAGACTCACGCACCTAAACAAACACACGCGCGCAAGCACGCACGCACACACAAACACACACACGCACATAAACAAACACACACGCACCCACAGACAGACATACACAAACACCCACGCACACGCATGCACGCACGCACACACACACATAAACACACACTCTCTTACACACACACAACCACCCAAACACGCACGCAAGCACATGCACCCGCGCACAAACACACAAACAAACGCGCGTGAACACACACCTAAACAAACGCACGCGCATGCACTCACACACACACACACACATAAACAAACACGCGCACAAACACACACACACACACACCCATGCACGCACGCACGCCCACACACAGACACCCACCCACCAACCCACTCACGCACGCACGCATGCACACACACACACACACTAACATACACAGACACACACGCGCACTAACATACACACGCACCCATGCACGCACACACACACACACACACAAACACAGACCCAAACACCCCAAACACACATGCGCGCACACATATTGGCACGCACGCACGCACTTAAACACACGCACGCACGCATGCAAACGTACACGTGTACGCGTTCACCCACTTACACACACACACAAACAAACACGGATGCACACACACACACACACACACACACATAAACAAACGCGCGCGCATGCACTTACACACACAATCAAACGCGTGTGCACACACTTACAAAAACAAACGCGCGCGTACACACAATCGTGCGCACGTACGCACACTCGTACACCTACGCAGACACACACACACACACGCACACACACACATACACACAAACAAACACCCGCGCATGCACAGACACACACAAACAAACGCGCGTGCGCACACACACATACACACGCACATGCGCTCACACACACACACACACGCGCGCACATACACATACACACACACACACACACACACACACACACACAGAAACACACACACACACACACACGCACCACGCACGCACGCACGCACAAACACACACACCCGCACACCCACACACTCACACGCACACCCACACACAAACACACACACCACACTCGCACGCACGCACGCACGCTCAAGCATACATACACGCACACACCCACACACAAACACACACGCCACACTCGCACGCACGCACACACGCTCAAGCACACATACACGCACACACAGACATAAACAAACGCGTGCGCATTCGCTCACTGGCACACACACATACACACGCGCGCGCAAACTCGCACCCACACGCACACGCCCCGCCAGCCCGCCCACGCACGCTCGCCCTCACGCATGCAGGCTAGCTCTCCTGCCCGCCCGACCACGCACACAAGCACACAGGAACACACACACGCACACACCACACTCGAACGCACGCACGCACATGCACACGCACACACGCACATGCACACACACACAAACAAACAAACACGCGTGCACACACACACACACAAACAAACGCACACGCATGCACAAATATACACACACACACACAAGCAAACGGGCGTGCACACACACAAACAAACGCGCGTGCACACAAACACTCACGCACGCACGCACACACACCCATCCACCCAAGCACGCATGCAGGCGCACACACACATACACGAGCGCGCACACACATACACAAAACACATATACACATATAAACAAACGCATGCGCATGCTCCCACACGCGCACGCATACAAATAAACACGCGCAAACACACGCACACGCTCACGTACCCGCGCCCACACACAAATACAAACACGCGCGCGTGCACACACACACACATACGAACACACACATGCACACGCACGCACGCACCCTTACGCGCACACACATACACACACACACACAAACCCGCACACGCCCGCCCGCCCGTGCACGCACTCACGCCTGTCCTCCTGGTGGCCCGCCCTCGCGTGCACACACACACACTAAAACACACACGCAAGCACGCCCGTCCGCGCATGCACTTTAGCATGCGCGCGCACACACACGCAGCACGGGCTCGCACACACACACACACACACACACATACACATACAAACAAACGCGTTTGCACACCCACACACACACACACCACACTCGCACGCTCAAACACACACACACACGCACACACCCGTACACACACACATAAACAAACGCGCACACATTCGCTCTTTGACACACACATTAACAAACGCGCACGCACGCAAGCAACTATACGCGCACACACGCAAGCACCCATACACGCACACACCCGCACACACACACACACACACACACACACGCATATGCATGCTCACCCTCACGCACGCAAGCCTGCCCTACCACCCGCCCGCCCACGCACACAAGCACGCGTGCACACACACATACACACACCACACCACACTCGCACACACGCACGCACGCACATGCACACGCACACACGTACCCGCACACACACAAACAAACACGCATGCACACACACACACACATAAAGAAACGCATGTGCATGCACTCACTCACTCTCTCTCTCTCTCTCTCTCTCTCACACACACACACACACACACATAAACAAACCTGCGCGCACGCACTCATAGACACACGCACATAAACAAACAACGCACACACACACACACGCACAATAACCCGCCCACTTACGCACTCATGCACCCACACACGCACGCATGCGCACACACACACACACATGAGCGCGCACGTACACACTAAACACATATACACACAAAAACAAACGCGCGCGCATGCACACAGACACACACGCACACAAACAAACGCGCGCAAACACACACACACGCTCACGCACCTGTACACGCACAAAAAGACACATGCGCGCACACACGCGCACACACTCGCACAGGCACACACACGCACACGTTCACTCGCACACACACACACACACACACACACACACGCACTCGCACACACGCCACGCTAGCACACACACACACACACACACTCGCACATCTTCATTCGCGCACACACACACTCGCACACGTTCATTCGTGCACACACCACACTGGCACACGCACACACACATGCACACGTTCACTCGCACAAACACCCCCACACCCCCACATGCACTCGCACACACACCACACTGGCACACACACACACACACACACACTCGCACACGCACACATGTGCACATACCTGCACGCGCGCACGCCTGCACTCATAGACACACCACACTCAAACACACACAAACACACACGCGCACTCACATGCACACACACAAACACATGCACCCGCGCATACACACACACACACACACACATACACACACACAAACAAACACACGTGTGTGCCGTACACACACACACGTTCATGCGCACACGCATACACGATCACGCACACATACAAAATAGATATACACACATAACCAAACGCGCGCGCATGCGCACACGCACACGCGCACACGCACTAGCAGACGCACACGCACACGTTCACGCGAACACAACCACACACACACACACACACTCGCACACACACCACATTGGCGCGCACACACACACACGCACACATGTGCACACACCCGCACGCACTCACGGACACACCAAACTCACACCCATACACGCGCGCACACACACACACACACACTCTCGTAGACACACCCGCGCATACACACATACACACAAAAAAAAACACACTCGTGCACACACACACATAAACAAACGCGCGTGCAGACACACATAAAACAAACGCGCGCGCATGCACTCACACACACACGCACATAAACAAATATGCACGCACACACACGCACGCACGCACCCGCACACACAAACACACACACGCACATAAACAAACGCGCACGCATACACTCACACACGCACACACACACACACACGAAAAAAAGCGCGTGCACATACACACAAAAACAAACGCGCGCATGCACTCGTACACACACACATAAACAAACGCGCGCAAGCATGCACACCTACACACACACATAAACAGACGCGCGCACACACAAGCACACACGCACGCACACACACACATACACACACACACCGCACACGCACGCACACTCATACATACACACACAAACAAACACACACATACACATAAAAACAAACGCGCGTGCACACATAAAAAAAAACGCGCGCGCATGCACTCGAACACACACGCGCGCACACACACACACACACGCACGCGCGCACACACACACACACACACATAAATAAACGCGCATGCATACACTCGCACACGCACACACACACATACGAACAAACGTGCATGCACACACACACGAACAAACGCGCGCATGCACTCGCACACACGCACATAAACAAACGCGCGCAAGCATGCACACCTACACATGCACATAAACAGACGTGCGCACACACAAGCACACACGCACGCAAGCACACACATACACACACATCCACGCACACGCACGCACTCACAAACACACACACACACACACACACACACACACACACTCACACACACACAACCACCCAAACACGCACGCACACGCACCCGCGTACATACACACAAACAAACACGCGTGAACACACAAATAAACAAACGTGCGCGCATGCACTCACACATACACACCCACACCGACGCATGTACGCACACACATACACACCCACACCGACGCATGCACGCACACACATACACACCCACACCGACGCATGCACATACTCACATACACACACATACACTCACACACAAACACGCACACGCCTGCCCGCCCGCCCGCCCATGCCTGGCTGCCCGCCCTCGCACGCCCACCCTCCCTCCTGCCCACCCACGCACTCAAGAACGCAGGCACACACATGCACACCCACCCACCAACCCACTCACGCACGCACGCAAAAACACACGCACCTGCACACGCCTGCCCACCCGCCCATGCCTGGCTGCCCGCCCACGCACGCACGCCCGCCCTCCCTCCTGCCCACCCACGCACTCAAGCACGCAGACACACACGCACACCACACCACACTCGCACGTACGCACATGCACGCGCACACACATACACACACATGCACAAAGAAACACGCGTGCACACAGACACACACATAAACAAACGCACGTGCATGCACTCACTTACACACACACAAACAAACAAACGTGCACGCGCACAAACTCACACACACACACACACGCGCACACGCACACTTACACACACACAAAAAAACAAACGCGCGGGCACGCACTCACACACACACACACACACACACACACATAAACAAACGCGCGTGCACACACGCATATATAAACAAATGTGCGCACATGCACTCATAGACACACGCACATAAACAAACGTGCACGCACACACGCATGCACGCACCCATACGCACACACACACACCCGCACACGCCCGCCCGTCCGCCCATGCACGCACCCACGCCTGCCCTCCCGCTGGCCCGCCCACGCGTGCACACACAACACACATGCACGCACGCACGTCTGTACACGCACGCGCGCATAAACTCATTCACGCGCGCGCATACACACCCTCACGCACGAACTCGCACATACAAAGACACATACACACACACATACACACAAAAACAAACGCGCGCATGCACTCGTACACACACACATAAACAAACGCGCGCAAGCATGCACACCTACACACGCACATAAACAGACGCGCGCACACACAAGCACACACGCACGCACACACACACACATACACACACACCCGCACACGCACGCACACTCACACATACACACACAAACAAACACACACATACACATAAAAACAAACGCGCGTGCACACATAAAAAAAAACGCGCGCGCATGCACTCGAACACACACGCGCGCGCACACACACACACACGCACGCGCACATACACGCACGCACATAAACAAACGCGCATGCATACACTCTCACACGCACACACACACACATACGAACAAACGTGCATGCACACACACACGAACAAACGCGCGCATGCACTCCCACACACGCACATAAACAAACGCGCGCAAGCATGCACACCTACACACGCACATAAACAGACGTGCGCACACACAAGCACACACGCACGCACACACACATACACACACATCCACGCACACGCACGCACTCACAAACACACACACACACACACACACACACACACTCACACACACACAACCACCCAAACACGCACGCACACGCACCCGCACCCGCGTACATACACACAAACAAACACGCGTGAACACACAAATAAACAAACGTGCGCGCATGCACTCACACATACACACTCACACCGACGCATGCACGCACACACATACACACCCACACCGACGCATGCACGCACACACATACACACCCACACCGACGCATGCACATACTCACATACACACACATACACTCACACACAAACACGCACACGCCTGCCTGCCCGCCCGCCCATGCCTGGCTGCCCGCCCTCGCACGCCCACCCTCCCTCCTGCCCACCCACGCACTCAAGAACGCAGGCACACACATGCACACCCACCCACCAACCCACTCACGCACGCACGCAAAAACACACGCACCTGCACACGCCTGCCCACCCGCCCATGCCTGGCTGCCCGCCCAGGCACGCACGCCCGCCCTCCCTCCTGCCCACCCACGCACTCAAGCACGCAGACACACACGCACACCACACCACACTCGCACGTACGCACATGCACGCGCACACACATACACACACATGCACAAAGAAACACGCGTGCACACAGACACACACATAAACAAACGCACGTGCATGCACTCACTTACACACACACAAACAAACAAACGTGCACGCGCACAAACTCACACACACACACACACGCGCACACGCACACTTACACACACAAAAAAAAACAAACGCGCGGGCACGCACTCACACACACACACACACATAAACAAACGCGCGTGCACACACGCATATATAAACAAATGTGCGCGCATGCACTCATAGACACACGCACATAAACAAACGTGCACGCACACACGCATGCACGCACCCATACGCACACACACACACCCGCACACGCCCGCCCGCCCGCCCATGCAAGCACCCACGCCTGCCCTCCCGCTGGCCCGCCCACGCGTGCACACACAACACACATGCACGCACGCACGTCTGTACACGCACGCGCGCACACACTCATTCACGCGCGCGCATACACACCCTCACGCACGAACTCGCACATACAAAGACACATACACACACACATACACACACAAACAAACGTGCATGCACACACACACACACACACACACACACACACACACAAATAAACGTGCGTGCATGCACTCACAAACACACGCACATAACAAATGCACGTGAATGCATGCCCACACCCACACACACACAAACACACACATCCACGCACTCATGCACACGCCTGCACACGCCAGCATGCACGCGCACCCGCTCACCCGCGCACTCAAGCACCCACGAACGCACGCAGTCACACATAAACACAAACGAGCGCGCGCGCATACATACACACTCACACACACAAAACACATACACACGCATAAACAAACGCTCACACACACATAAAACACATACACACGCATACACTCTCAGACACACACGTATATAAACAAACGCACGCGCGCATGTTCCCGCACACACACCAAACGCGCATACACACACCACATTAGCACACACACACAGACACGTGCACACCCACACACACATGCACCCGCACACACACCCGCATACACATGCGCACATACGCACGTACGCTCACACACGCACGCACGCATACGCGCACGTGCACACACACATACACACACCCGCACACGCCCACGTACGCACACACACACACACACACACACACACACACACACACAAACCAAAAAAAGCGCGTGCACACACACAAACAAACACGCGTGAACACACACATAAACAAACATGCACGCATGCACTCACACACATACGCACATAAACAAACACACGCACACACACACACACACACACACACACACACACACACCGAAGCATGCACGCACCCCCCACACACACCCACCAACCCACTCACGCACGCACGCACACACACCCACACACACTGGCACACACACACGCACACATGTGCACACACCCGCACGTGCGCACCCATGCACTCACGGACACACCACACTCACACGCACACACACACACACGCACATACTCACGCACGCGCACGCACAAGCAGACACACCCGCGCACACACACAGACACACACAAACAAACACACGCGCGTACACACACACACACACAGACAAACAAATGCGCGTGCAAACACACAAAAAACAAACGCGTGCACACGCACACACACGCACATAAACAAACACGCGCGCACACACACACACACGCACGCACCCCGCTCACACAAACACACACACACGCACATAAACAAACGCGCACGCATACACTCACACACGCACACACACACACGGAAAAACGCGCCTGTGCACACACATGAACAAACGCGCACATGCACTCGCAGACACGCACATAAACAAACCCGCGCAAGCACGCACACCTACGCACGCACATAAACAAATGCGCGCACACAGAAGCACACATGCACGCACGCACACACATACACACACACTCACGCACACGCACACACGCACACACACACACACATACACATACACACACTCTCTCTCTCACACACACACAACCACCCAAACACGCACGCACACGCACCCGCGTACACACACACAAACAAACACGCGTGAACACATAAATAAACAAACATGCGCACATGCACTCACACACACACACACATCGACGCATGCACGCACGTACACACATACACACACACACCAACCCACTCAACCACGCACGCACGCACGCACACGCACCCACATATACTCACACACAAAAATGCACACGCCCGCTCGGTCGCCCGCCCATGCACGCTCCCACGCCTGCCCTCCCGTTGGCCCGCCCACGCGTGCACACACACACAAAAACACACACGCACGCACGTACGTCTGTACACGCATGCACGCAGACGCTCATTCACGCGTGCGCACACACACACTCACACACGGACTTGCACATACAAAGACACACACACACACATACACATACACACAAACAAACGCGTGTGCACACACACACAAACAAACGTGCACGCATGCACTCACAAACACACGCGCATAACAAACGCGCGCGAACGTATGACCGCACCCACACGCACACAAACACACACATCCACGCTCGAACGCACACGCCCGCACGCCCGCGCACGCCACCACGCTTGCACACCCGCCCACTCACGCACTCAAGCACCCACGCAAGCACGCAGTCGCACACAAACACAAACGAGCGCGAGCTCACACACACACACACACTCACACACACAAAACACATACACACGCATAAACAAACGCTCACACACACACAAACACATACACGCGCATACACTCTCAGACACATACGCATATAAACTAACGCACACACGCATGTTCCCGCACATACACACACAGACACACACGGGCGCGTATACGCGTACACACACACGCACACGCACACACCAAACGCGCACACACACCCCCCCACACACACACCTCATTGGCACACACACACACACCACATTGGCACACACGCACACAGACACGTGCACACCCACACACACATGCACCCGCACACACATTCGCACATACGCACGTACGCTCACACACACACACACACACACGCACGCATACGCGCACGTGCACACATACATACAAACACGCGTGAACACACACATAAAAAAACGTGCGCGCATGCACTCACCCACACACACGCACATAAACAAACACGCGCACACGCACGCA
>CAWUDS030001563.1:520000-567500 GCA_963859935.3 Lathyrus sativus
CCCCACCCACACACACACACACACCAACCCTCTCACGCACGCACACACACACATTGGCACACACACACATGTGCACACACCCGCACGCGCTCACGGACAGACCACACTCACACGCACACACACACACACACACACATACACACACACGCACACGCTCACGCACGCGCACACACAAGCGGACACACCCGCGCCCACACACATACACACACAAACAAACACACGCGCGTGCACACACACACACACACAAACAAATAAACGCGCGTGCACACACATAAAAAACAAACGCGCGCACACACACACACACACGCACTTAAACAAACACGCGCGCACACACACCCGTACGCACCCGCACACACACACACGTACGCACCCTCACACACAAACACACACACACACGCACATAAACAAACGTGCACACATACACTCGCACACGCACACACACACACACACACACAAACGCGCATGCACAGACACATGAAGAAACGCGGGCATGCACTCGCACACACACACATAAACAGACGCGCGCACACATAAGCACAGATGCACGCACGCACACACATACACACACACACCCACACACACACACACGCACGCATACACAGACACATACACACACACACACACACAACCACTCAAGCACACAAGCACACGCACTCACGCACACACACACCTACGCACCCATATAAACAGACTCACGCATACACACTTACATGCACACACACACACACACACACACGCACGCACGCACAGGTTCACTCGCACACACGCGCACGCATGCCCACACAAGCACACACACACTCACACACGCACGCCACTAGCACACACACACACTCGCACATGCACACACCTGCACGCGCGCACGCCCGCACTAGCAGACACACCACACTAAACACATACACACACACACGCACACGCACACAAACAGACACACGCACCTGCGCATACACGCACGCACACACACACACACAAACAAACACACGCGCGTGCACATACACACAAACGTTCACGCGCATACACATACACGAGCGCGCACACATACAAAACACATATACACACATAACCAAACGCACGCGCATGCACACACGCACAAGCAGACGCACACGCACACGTTCACGCGCACACAACCACACACACACACACACACGCACACACACCACTCTGGCACACACACACCGGCACACATGTGCACACACCCGCACGCACGCACGCACTCACGGATACACCACACTCACACACACACACACACAAGCGCGTGCGTACACACACGCACACTCAAGCAGACACACCCGTGCATACACACATACACACACAAACAAACACACGCTCGTGCACACACACACACACAAACAAACGCGCGTGCACACACATATAAAACAAACGCACGCGCATGCACTCACACACACACGCACAAAAATAAACACGCGCGCACACACACACTCACGCACCTGCACACACAAACACACACACGCACATAAACAAACGCGCACGCATACACTCACACACGCACGCACACACACACACGAACAAATGCATGTGCACATACACACATGAACAAACACGCCCATGCACTCGTACACACACACATAAATAAACGTGCGCAAGCACGCACACCTACGCACGCACATAAACAGACGCGCGCACACACAAGCACACACGCACACACACACACACACACATATACACACCCACGCACACGCACGCATACACACTCACACATACACACACACACACACACACTTTCTCTCACACACACACAACCACCCAAACACGCGCGCACACGCACCCGCGTACACACACAAACAAACACGCGTGAACACACACATAAACAAACGTGCGCGCATGAACTCACACACGCACACGCACATAAACAAACACGCGCGCACACACACACATCGACGCATGCACGCACGCCCCCCCCCCCCCCCCCCCCACACACACACACACACCCACCCACCAACCGACTCACGCACGCACGCACACACACACATACACCCACACACACGCACACATGTGCACACACCCGCACGCACGCACGCACGTACTCACGGACACACCACACTCACACGCACACACACACACACACACACACACACACACACACGCGCGCGCGCGCGCACGCAGACACACCCGCGCACACACACATACACACACAACAAACACACACATACACACACAAACAAACACGCGTGCACACACACAAAAAAAAAACAAACACGCGCGCATGCACTCGCACACACACGAACATAAACAAACACGCGCGCACAAACACACACACACACACACGCACCCGCTCACACAAACACACACACGCACATCAACAAACGCGCACGCATACACTCGCACGCGCACACACACACACACGAAAAAACGTGCATGCACACACACATGAACAAACACGCGCATGCACTCGCACACACGCACATAAACAAGCGCGCGCAAGCACGTACACCTATGCAAGCACATAAACAGATGCGCGCACACACAAGCACACACGCACGCACGCACGCACATACACACACATTCCCGTGTTGCGGTGAGAATCATGATACCAAGCTATTGAATTAACTTGAATCTTTAACTCTTAGATTACAACCGGACTTTAATTTATCCAAAGGAAATGTCTAAAGAAAGAAAAACCCTTTTCGCGATGTAACAACAACGCTAAGAGATTCGAGGATCGGGGGTTGGTTATGCCTAGGGTAGGTATTTCACATCCCAAACATCTGTAGTACTCTACAGGAACCTTTTGTTTGTTTGCATGCTAAGTTTGGTAAACGTTTGCTAAGGATTGGGATTGGGTAAAAGGGTGAAGGTTAAAACCTAAAGATAGTTTATAAGTTTGCTCGCAAAGACATCGCGTCATCCGCCTACGTATCCTAACTAGGATAGAATCAGAGTAATCGTAGTTCACCTCACTAGGGTTGAAGAACACTCGATTATGATCAAGGTTCACGGGGAAACAAACATTACAATGCTTGTGTAGAGTTTCACAAAACTCTCTATATCTATGTTATAACACTCAAGAGGGGAGTAAGTAATCATTACTATGATTCTTACATAGAGTTTACAAACTCTATCCTAGGGTTCTACGTTGTGAGACCAATTGGTTCTATCCAGACCAAAAAGAGGGAGAAGGTTCTATCCAGACCTATGTGTTTATCCTATTGGTTCTATCCAGACCAAAAGGAGGGGGAAGGTTCTATCCAGACCTATGTTTTAAATCCTATTGGTTCTATCCAGACCAAAAGGAGGGGGAAGGTTCTATCCAGACCTATGAGTTTATATCCTATCTATGACCCAAGGGTCAATAGAGAGACTTTCCTTTGGAAGGGAAGAGAAAAGGCAACTTGGATGAGAACTAAAAAGTTTCATCACTTGGGGAAAATAAACTTAACAAAGCATAAACATTCAAACATGATGAAAATAAGGGATATGGTTACAACCAAGAATAATCAAGCATATTACAATAAGCAAGTATTTGAATCAGGATGAATGGTTACAACCCAAGCAAGCTTTTAAGGATATCACAATATTAATGATTTCAATCAAGATAGATGGTCACAACCAAAAACATGCAAGCATATTACAATAGGCAAGCAAAGATGAGTTCTTACAAGACTTAAGCATAAGGGAGTCACAACCACAAACATATCTTAACAAAGATGGGGAGATATCTTAACAAAGACGCATTTTAACGAAGATGAGGCTTCAATAGGGCTTACAAGATGACGTGTATACTTACAGGCATCATGCCTAAACAAACAATGTCACAACAAAATGGTATACAAAAGTTCAAAAACTTCACGGGCAA
Organism: Lathyrus sativus; assembly: GCA_963859935.3. Classification (NCBI taxonomy): domain Eukaryota; kingdom Viridiplantae; phylum Streptophyta; class Magnoliopsida; order Fabales; family Fabaceae; genus Lathyrus; species Lathyrus sativus. The sequence continues at coordinate 523,812 of CAWUDS030001563.1, forward strand.
AACTTTCAAGTTTTAAGAAAAGATTGAACACAAATGCTTACAAGAAAGAGTTTTAGTCAAACTTAAGTACACAAGGATGCTAACAAGCCAAAATTATAACTTTAAAATAAAACTCAAAAGAGAATGAAATTAAAGTTTTAAAATGAATAAATGAGAGATAGGAAGGTGAAAACCCTAAAAACATTCATGGTAGTATGTGAAATGCAAGTAGAAAGTTCACATTTATGAGTTTTACGTTTACCTCTTGAAGCAAGCTTAAGCAATAAGAAAACCAGAGATATTGAGAGCTCTTACAAGGTCTTCAAATATTCCTAGGTTGATGAATAGATGCTCCAAATATCCTCCAAGCAAGCTAGTGGACGAAATGCCTTGTAAATGAAGGAAAACTCTAAAATTCAAAGATTTCAAAGACCAAATCACTCAAACCTTGTTACATAAGTGTGGAAGTGATTTGGATAGCTTCAATACATCATATTTGATGTGTTTGAAGTGTTTCTTGAGTTGGAAAAATTTTGGAAATGGTTTTGGAAGGTGTTTTGCAAAAATAGATTTTGAGGGATTTTGGAGACTTAGTGAGATTTTGCAAGAATTTGGTGATTGTGTAAGGGAGATAGTTCTAGATGGTTTCTAGAATGGAAATGGTGTGTTTGTGATGTATGAAGTGAGTTCTATTTATAGCCAAAGGCCTTGGATCAAGGTATGGGCAAAAGTGAAGCAAATTGCCAATTTTAACCTTCCATCATGAAAATCTTTGAGTTTTTCAATGCAATCTTCATCTTTGTCTTTAAGCCACTCTACTAAGATATTCTTCATTCCCTATAGATTTTTTCATCATGCTTGATAAGATAGGAGGTGACTTGTTGAATTAAAGTTGATGATTTGACAAGGGTAGCCACCTTTTTTCTCTTTCTTCACTATTCACTTTTGCAACTTGCATTAAATAATGATTTCCTTTGATCTTTATACCATTTTCGTGGGAATTGATGTAAAAATGTTCATTATCAATATAAACATCAATAATGAGGATTAGTCTTTGATTAGCATCGATTTGGAGAGGTTTTGGAATAAAAAAACCCATGCTTACCTAGTTTTGCGAATGTGAGTTTTTGCCATCTTGTGGATCTTGGTTCTCTCTAACCAGGAAGAGTTATGGAACCCACTTGTACTTTTTAAAAATCTCCAATTAGGTAATAAAATATTTATGCTTGTTTTAGGAACTCATACCCCTTGAAACTAGGTCAAAAACCCTTGTGTGGTTAAGGAGTTATGGCTTTGCCCTTTTCAAAACCTTAATTTCCCAACTTTATGATTACTTATCAATTCTTGATCCAATGGTCACCAAAATTCATGAATAGATATGATATACCATTAGGAACATAATTGCATTCAATTTTAGGTCAAAACCATGTTTTTCAATGAGTTGACTTTTCAGTCAGACGAACCGATTGATTGAAGAACTCTGAATCGACTGTTGGTGTTCTGGGTATCTTGAAGCCTTGAAGCTTCTTGAGTAGACTTTACTAAGCCATAGGAACTTCATGGACCATGATCCCACCATTGGAACACTTTTTAAATCAAAAGTCAAACTACGGTTGACTTTTCCTGATCGAAAACCCTAATCGGGTATCCTGAACTGCACCGTTCTCAATTCCTGGGTGACAACCTCAAATTGGATTCATACTTGACCCCATGTAGTATCCTTGATCTTGTTTATAGTTGAATCAATCAAACACATTGATTGATCAAACCACCGAAGCCTCGATTTTGACGGTACAGAACCCTGATTTTTCTACATCTTGACAAAGATAAACTTGAAATGGGTTAAGGTTAGTTAATCAAATGAATATGATCCTAAAATGATGATGAAGATATAAGGGGTCAAAATTTGGGGTGCAACAGTTGCCCCTATTTAAATATCTTCACTAGATGGCAATGAGAGATGACAATCCTCGTAGAATCTTAGTGAAAGTTATTTAAATATAGCAAATCAGAAATTTTGTCCCTTAGATCCGATGGTATGCAAAAGGACAAATGCTGAAATGCAAATGAGTCTAAATGATGTTATATGATGCTTGAATGTAAGAACAAATGCAGACGCGCGGGCAAGTACAAAAGAACGGCAAAACGATGAGTAACCACTCACGAGGACCTAACACACTGGGGAAAGATTCAAGACTAAGTAAGCAAGATAGTTCAAACATGACTAACGATGCTTGTTCAAGAAAATATTTCACATAGGGGACACAAATTCCACCAGGGAAGATAATTCTTCATTGGGGAAAGGAGATACGGACCTTACTGGGGATAATCAGATGAGGAAGCCCACCGGGCAAGATGACAATTCTTCACTGGGAAGACGAAAGAAAAGAAAAGCAAACCACACTAGGGAAGAGACGCACTGGGGAAAACTTTGCTGGGGAACAAATCACACTAGGGAAGCAAAGCTTCACCGGGGAAAAGAAGGAACAAAGACACGAATCTCATTGGGGATAACCAGATGAGAAAAATTTCCTATAACGAAGAGTTCAAACGGGATCTTCAAGAAAAGGTTAAAAACAAGACCGGACGTGCCGGGGAAACTAATATCCACTAGTTCTCCGAGACTCGACTGGGAAAGCAAAAGCTTCAACTGGGGAGACTGGTGACGACCAGAATAACAAATAGCTTCAAACAGTGCTAGTTTCCACTAGACTTACTGGGGAGGATGGTGACGACCAAATCAAAGTTCCAATTACGATTGGGAATTCCAAACAATATTGATAAAACACAGGACTTCCGCTGGGGGAATTGGTAACAACCGACTAAAAACGATAAATTTTCAAGCAATGCCATTAACCCCTGGATTTAGAAAGAACTGGTTTTCAAAAAGTTTGGTGACGACCAGGAAGCACAAATATATCCCTCAAAACCTTAGGAACAAAAGCTAATCTCCTTAAAGCGTTATGATACAGCAGAGACGCAACCCTCAACACGTTAGGATTGTATCCAGGCTCTCAAAACATTAGGAACGAAAGCTGAACATCCTCAATACATTAGGATATAGAAGAGACACCACCCTCAACACATTAGGATTGGACGAAGACCCTTAAAACCTTAGGATCAAAAACTAATACCCTCAAAATATTAGGATATAGAACACTTCATGCAAATGCAACCTTTTTAGTCTCTTGGAATTTCTGAACTCGGGATTCAAAGTATACATCTCCAAAGGTACACTACCTGTGCTCGGGATGGCAACAAACATCTTCCAAAGGTACAAAACCTGTGTTTGGAATCAAACAGTACATCTCCAAAGGTACGAAACCTGAGCTTGGGATGGCAACAAACATCTATCTCCAAAGGTACACAACCTGTGCTCGGGATAGAAACAAACATCTTCCAAAGGTACAAAACCTGTGCTTGGAATCAAACATTACATCTCCAAAGGTACGAAACCTGAGCTTGGGATGGCAACAAACATCTATCTCCAAAGGTACACAACCTGTGCTCGGGATAGAAACAAACATCTTCCAAAGGTACAAAACCTGTGCTTGGAATCAAACAATACATCTCCAAAGGTACGAAACCTGAGCTTAGGATGGAAACTAATATCTATCTCCAAAGGTACGAAACCTGAGCTTAGGATAGAAACAAACTTCTTCCAAAGGTACGAAACCTGTGCTTGGAATCAAACAATACATCTCCAAAGGTACGAAACCTGAGCTTGGGATGGAAACCAATATCTATCTCCAAAGGTACACAACCTGTGCTTGGGATAGAAACAAACATCTTCCAAAGGTACAAAACTTGTGCTTGGAATCAAACAATACATCTTCCAAAGGCACAAAACCTGAGCTTGGGATGGCAACCATCGTGACTTAGTTTGGAATGATACACAACCAAATTGTCAGTATTTGTTGTCCATGGATTTTCATGATGTCAACTACCAACGGGCCTTAAATATGATTGGTCACCACAAAATTACTTATATCAGTATCCACTGGATTTTCAAACGACGCTGGTTACAACCGTGCGTCGGCATCCTTAAGATAAACTTCTCAAATGAGACCGCCATTTATTATTGGGATGATAAGCTTCTCTAAAGAGATTGCCACTTATTGTTGATGATGATACACTTCTCCTCAGAGATTGCCACTTATTTGTTGAAGACGATTAAACTTCTCTGAAGAGACTGCCATTTATCGCTGAAAACGATTAAACTTCTCCGAAGAGACTGCCATTTATCATTGAATATGGTTAAGCTTCTCCCAAGAGATTGCCACTCACCGTTGAAGTCGATTAAACTTCTCCGAAGAGACTGCCATTTATCGCTGATGAAGGTTAAGCTTCTCCCAAGAGACTGCCACTCACCTGTTGATGACGGTTAAGCTTCTCCCAAGATATTTCCACTCACCTGTGAATACGATTAAACTTCTTCGAAGAGACTGCCATTTATCGTTGAAGATGATACAAAAATGTCCTTCTTGATAGGCAGTGCAAAATAAATGCACATCCAGGTAGGTTCAGTGACCAACAAGGACCAAAGTTCAATCTAGAATATAGCCAGAAAGAAACTGTCAAACAAGACTCCAACCATTGAGAAATGAACTCGAATGGTGACTTACCTTATCCAATCATGGAAAAAGATAAATGAAGCAACCATCATCCACGAGGATTAAACTCTGTGGGGAATTTGAGAAAGGATGGACATTTTATGCTTAAGGGATGACAACTCTATTAGAGAGAGATAACACACCCAATCACTGAGGAGGGAACCAAAGTGAAACAGGAACAAGTAACAACCAGAGATAGCAAAAATGCACGGATGCTATGCATATGCTTTATGCCATGCTTATGCTGACAAAACAAAACAGGAGATGAAATAAACATCTTGACATGGAGACCCAACCAAACTTTACCAAGATTGGACATCAAAGGGATTATCATGAAGAACAATTCCACTTCAAGGTTACCACCTTCTTTGGGAGAGAGTAATCTTCTTAGGCCAAAACATCATGACTTCACTTGGATTGCCATCACGAGTTTGAATTCTTTGCTGAAGGAAAATCACATCGAGAGATTCCCAGATCATCTGAAGTAACGACTTAACTGGAGAGCTTGGAGAAAGGTACCATGAGACCAAAATCTTTCTGCCCCATTGATAGTATGACAATCTTCTTTCAATGAGCAACGACTCTTGCGACGAACAGTCTTTAAACTTTTCTGCCCCAGATTACATGGTCTGTGGGAAGAAACCATCAAGAGACCTAACATAAAGATGCTTCAATGTCTTCATACTCTTATAGAGAGGGATTTACAAATCTCGACGTGATTGCCCCAATTTAATGGTGCTTGCCCAACAAAGTCTCGGACTGTAGAAGTAACGACTGGGTAACAAACTTGCCCCTGCTTACTGGTAACTGCAACAGTGTTGCCCCAAACTGAACTGCTCATTGGGAGCTTCATCTGGTCTTGACCTGGTTGGATCTGATTAGCTGAACATTGTGACAAATGATTAACAAATCCTTCAAATTGGTTGCCCCAGGCTGAGCTTCCTTTATCAAGTCATATTCCCTATCTGACAACGCTTGCTGGGATTCCTTTGATATTGGATTTTTTTGCACACAATGTTGTTCATTAAAAATTGGCAATTTTCAATGTAAAATTCATGCAATCTTTTAAAAACATTTTTGATGAAACACACACGGCGGAGTGATCAAGTGATCAAAGTGAAAGTGGTCCATGCATTTTACAAATGATGGATAAAGTGATGAACACACACAATTAACAAAGATCATTAGGAGTCAGGTTATCCAACCTTGCTGTAATATGCTTTCAAAACAAGCTTACCTCAATTAGGTCTTTTAAGGGTTGTAACGTGGCTTGGTTCACGGTTCATGAAACAAAAGATAAAGGCTCAAAGTTATTTGTCCCACCCATTCTCCATGATGAACTCCAATCCTACGCTCAGTTAACTCAAACTATACATTCAGGTTCTTATAGGCTTTAAGAATTGGACTGATGATAGTTGGCGATGGTTTACAAACCTAGGGTAGTCATAACTCCCTTACAGTATTTGATAGCTTTTTGATAATTGAGGATTTTTAAGTGAAGAATCTTACAAAATTCCTCTCTTTTGTTTATCCCTGACTTTTGTCTAAACTTCTTTGTCCAGTTATACAGTCAATGGGGATGCCCCATTTTTGCCTAAGCCTCCTTCATAGGTTTTGACTTAGCGGGCTTTTTTTTCTCTTTATTTTCCACTCATTTTTTTCTGCACTTTTTTCGTTCAAGAAAAGGAGGTGACTACCTAACTTAATGGATACGGTGAACCATCATCGTCCTTTATGTTGAAAAGCATCTTCGACACTTGTTTGTTGTGTACGAAGGAAAAACCTGAATGCACCACTCTTGTATAAAAAGTGTCTTGTATGCACGCATCTTCAAGTTAACTGAGAACTACCCGCCCCAAGTTTGAGATTTAAGGTTTTGTTTTTTGTAAAGAAAGAAAAACTCCTGCTTCTAGGCTCGAAGGGGTTAATGAGGGATTATCTTCCTTATTTCTCCAGTGTTTAGGGATTGAAACAATGCCTTACATCATCGGCAAAGTTAAATTGAAAGCATATCAGCAGTTATGGATATAATTTTCATCATCCTCCCCAATCTTTGCTTTAAACAACAGTTTAGTAAACAAAAGAAATTTTCTTGTATTTTTGGTATTTCATAATAATGAAAGAAAAAGAAAGAGTGAAACGAATGGACTTAATCAAAAGATGCACAAACATTTCATTAAATATTGCCAATTCAAATAAACAACAGTTTACAAGCAACACAAATGCAAATAAAACACAACAAAATGCTGAAACAGTCTACAGCTGCCAGTCTTAGAGAATTAAAATTGTTTAACAAAACAAAGAAAGAGCACTATCAAGGGCCTTCTTCTTTAGTCCACCCTATGCAGGGATGGGGTTGCTTCTTCCTCAAGCAGAAGGTTGGTTTGTACTCGAGGTTCGCATATCTTGAAAGACATGACTCCGACTTCAATCATCTCTTTCACCTTATTCTTGAGGATGTAGCACTCCTCAATATCATGTCCTGGCGCTCCATGGTGGAAGGCGCAGAAAGCGTCAGCGGTGAAATAACTTTGGTGGCCCGGAGGGAGAACGGGTGACATTTCCTTTTGAACTAAACTATTTTGCAGGAGTATGAGGAACAACCTTGCATAAGGTATAGGAATACTCAGAGACCCACCATATGGCTGATTGGTGGACGAAGCCGATCCTTCTTGTCGTTGGAACAAGATCAAATCTCTGATAAAATTTATCAGACTCCTCTTGGCACGTTTTACCCTCTCTAGCTCGTCACTGAGCTTCTGGTTTTCCTGTTCTTGAGTATCCATTATATCCCTGACGGTAGTAGCGAAAGCTTCAGTGTTACTCTTCAAACGAGCAAATTCTTCCCGGAGGGCTTGGTTTTCCTGCTCAAGGTGATCCATCCCTTTGAATGCTAGCTTTTGTGATATACTCTCTCCCTTTTTCTCTCTCTGATATCAACATAACACAGAATGAACCAAAGGACTGATGCAAAGAAGAATGATATGCAAAATGCTGATGCAAGTGCAAAAGCGCAACTGGTTTTACAAAACTCAGAAGTTTGATTAGGTCAAAAACCTCATTTCATCAATTTTTGGAAAAGTTATAACTTTTAAAAGAAATACCAGAGATCGACTGAGTTTTATAAAACTAGTTGCGACATGATATGCTTATGGTGATATGATGGGATGATGCGCACATAACATAAAGGCAAGTATTCACAAATACAATGCATATGCACACACAAAGATATCCTAGGCTCAAAAGCAAAGAGTCAAAGGTCTACCCATCCCCAAGGATTTGTACTATGGGTTAATTTGTACCTGTCGAACGGGTTCTTAACAAAGTTCCCAGGGTTAACAACCCATCTTTCGGATATTATCAATTTCCCAAATCACTTGGTAATCAATAATATTCTCAAGAGAATCTCGCCCGAGTGTAGTATCGCGTATCAACTACTTCGGAAATACTTCCTTATAGCCATCGCACTACGTCCTAATAAGGCCAAAGTGGGGTAGAATGTAATCTAAAAGTCCACAGTGTCATGGGCTCTTTCGCTGAAAGTAGCATTGTTTTCACGAATACTCGATCAACAATACTAAACTCTCAAGAGGGCCTACACTGAGCGGTGGTTTCTCAAGTTAGCTTGGTCGGGAATCAACTCCCTATAAGCTTTCTTGAATATACCACCATCCTATCACAATTGCACTCAAGTCCGGGTATAGGACCGTCTCACCACTCAAAACACCCACTATCCAACAATCAAACAAATATATTGACAAATATACATGTTAAGCAAATATTTACAAATATAGCATGCAATTAAACAAAATAGGCTAAACCCTCAAATATAAGCCATATTCCCCAGTGAAGTCGCCATTTCTGTTGCAGTGAGAATTGTGATACCAAGCTATTGAATTAACTTGAATCTTTAATTCTTAGATTACAACCGGACTTTAATTTGTCCAAAGGAAAGGTCTAAAGAAAGAAAAATTATTTTCGCGATGTAACAACAACGCTAAGAGATTTGGGGATCGGGGGTTAGTTATGCCTACGGTAGGTATTTCACATCCCAAACGTCTGTAGTACTCTACAAGAACCTTTTGTTTGTTTGCATGCTAAGTTTGGTAAACGTTTGCTAAGGATTGGGATTGGGTAAAAGGGTGAAGGTTAAAACCTAAAGATAGTTTATAAGTTTGCTCGCAAAGACATCGCGTCCTCCGCCTACGTATCCTAACTAGGATAGAATCAGAGTAATCGTAGTTCACCTCACTAGGGTTGAAGAACACTTTATTATGATCAAGGTTCACGGGGAAACAAACATTACAATGCTTGTGTAGAGTTTCACAAAACTCTCTAGATCTATGTTATAACATTCAAGAGGGGAGTAAGTAATCATTACTATGATTCTTACATAGAGTTTACAAACTCTATCCTAGGGTTCTACGTTGCGAGACCAATTGGTTCTATCCAGACCAAAAAGAGGGAGAAGGTTCTATCCAGACCTATGTGTTTATCCTATTGGTTCTATCCAGACCAAAAGGAGGGGGAAGGTTCTATCCAGACCTATGTTTTAAATCCTATTGGTTATATCCAGACCAAAAGGAGGGGGAAGGTTCTATCCAGACCTATGAGTTTATATCCTATCTATGACCCAAGGGTCAATAGAGAGACTTTCCTTTGGAAGGGAAGAGAAGAGGCAACTTGGATGAGAACTAAAAAGTTTCATCACTTGGGGAAAATAAACTTAACAAAGCATAAACATTCAAACATGATGAAAATAAGGGATATGGTTACAACCAAGAATAATCAAGCATATTACAATAAGCAAGTATTTGAATCAGGATGAATGGTTACAACCCAAGCAAGCTTTTAAGGATATCACAATATTAATGATTTCAATCAAGATAGATGGTCACAACCAAAAACATGCAAGCATATTACAATAGGCAAGCAAAGATGAGTTCTTACAAGACTTAAGCATAAGGGAGACACAACCACAAACATATCTTAACAAAGATGGGGAGATATCTTAACAAAGACGCATTTTAACGAAGATGAGACTTCAATAGGGCTTACAAGATGACGTGTATACTTACAGGCATCATGCCTAAACAAACAATGTCACAACAAAATGGTATACAAAAGTTCAAAAACTTCACGGGCAAAACTTTCAAGTTTTAAGAAAAGATTGAACACAAATGCTTACAAGCAAGAGTTTTAGTCAAACTTAAGTACACAAGGATGCTAACAAGCCAAAATCATAACTTTAAAATAAAACTCAAAAGAGAATGAAATTAAAGTTTTGAAATGAATAAATGAGAGATAGGAAGGTGAAAACCCTAAAAACATTCATGGTAGTATGTGAAATGCAAGTAGAAAGTTCACATTTATGAGTTTTACGTTTACCTCTTGAAGCAAGCTTAAGCAATAAGAAAACCAGAGATATTGAGAGCTCTTACGAGGTCTTCAAATGTTCCTAGGTTGATGAATAGATGCTCCAAATATCCTCAAAGCAAGCTAGTGGAGGAAATGCCTTGTAAATGAAGGAAAACTCTAAAATTCAAAGATTTCAAAGACCAAATCACTCAAACCTTGTTACATAAGTGTGGAAGTGATTTGGATAGCTTCAATACATCATATTTGATGTGTTTGAAGTGTTTCTTGAGTTGGAAAAAGTTTGGAAATGGTTTTGGAAGGTGTTTTGCAAAAATAGATTTTGAGGGATTTTGGAGACTTAGTGAGATTTTGCAAGAATTTGGTGATTGTGTAAGGGAGAGAGTTCTAGATGGTTTCTAGAATGGAAATGGTGTATTTGTGATGTATGAAGTGAGTTCTATTTATAGCCAAAGGCCTTGGATCAAGGTATGGGCAAAAGTGAAGCAAATTGCCAATTTTAACCTTCCATCATGAAAATCTTTGAGTTTTTTAATGCAATCTTCATCTTTGTCTTTAAGTCACTCTACTAAGATATTCTCCATACCCTATAGATTTTTTCATCATGCTTGATAGGATAGAAGGTGACTTGTTGAATTAAAGTTGATGATTTGACAAGGGTAGCCACCTTTTTTCTCTTTCTTCACTATTCACTTTTTTCAACTTGCATTAAATAATGATTTCATTTGATCTTTGTACCATTTTCGTGGGAATTGATGTAAAAATGTTCATTATCAATATAAACATCAATAATGAGGATTAGTCTTTGATTAGCATCGATTTGGAGAGGTTTTAGAATAAAAAAACCCATGCTGACCTAGTTTTGCGAATGTGAGTTTTTGCCATCTTGTGGATCTTGGTTCTCTCTAACCAGGAAGAGTTATGGAACCCACTTGTACTTTTTAAAAATCCCCAATTAGGTACTACAATATTTATGCTTGTTTTAGGAACTCATTCCCCTTGAAACTAGGTCAAAAACCCTTGTGTAGTTAAGGAGTTATGGCTTTGCCCTTTTCAAAACCTTAATTTCCCAACTTTTCGATTACTTATCAATTCTTGATCCAATGGTCACCAAAATTCATGAATAGATATGATATACCATTAGGAACATAATTGCATTCAATTTTGGATCAAAACCATGTTGGTCAATGAGTTGACTTTTCAGTCAGACGAACCGATTGATTGAAGAACTCTGAATCGACTGTTGGTGTTCTGGGTATCTTGAAGCCTTGAAGCTTCTTTAGTAGACTTTACTAAGCCATAGGAACTTCATGGACCATGATCCCACCATTTGAACACTTTTTAAATCAAAAGTCAAACTATGGTTGACTTTTCCTAATCGAAAACCCTAATCGGGTATCCTGAACTGCAGCGTTCTCAATTCCTGGGTGACAACCTCAAATTGGATTCATACTTGACCCCATGTAGTATCCTTGATCTTGTTTATATTTAAATCAATCAAACACATTGATTGATCAAACCACCGAAGCCTCGATTTTGACGGTACAGAACCCTGATTTATCTACATCTTGACAAAGATAAACTTGAAATGGGTTAAGGTTAGTTAATCAAATGAATATGATCCTAAAATGATGATGAGGATATAAGGGGTCAAAATTTGGGGTGCAACAGTTGCCCCTATTTAAATATCTTCACTAGATGGCAATGAGAGATGACAATCCTCGTAGAATCTTAGTGAAAGGTATTTAAATATAGCAAATCAGAAATTTTGTTACTTAGATCCGATGGTATGCAAAAGGACAAATGATGAAATGCAAATGAGTCTAAATGATGTTATATGATGCTTGAATGTAAGAACAAATGCAGACGCGCGAGCAAGTACAAAAGAACGGCAAAACGACGAGTAACCACTCACGAGGACCTAACACACTGGGGAAAGGTTCAAGACTAAGTAAGCAAGATAGTTCAAACATGACTAACGATGCTTGTTCAAGAAAATATTTCACATAGGGGACACAAATTCCACCAGGGAAGATAATTATTCATTGGGGAAAGGAGATACGGACCTCACTGGGGATAATCAGATGAGGAAGCCCACCGGGGAAGATGACAATTCTTCACTGGGAAGACGAAAGAAAAGAAAAGCAAACCACACTAGGGAAGAGACGCACTGGGGAAAACTTTGCTGGGGAACAAATCACACTAGGGAAGCAAAGCTTCACCGGGGAAAAGATGGAACGAAGACACGAATCTCATTGGGGATAACCAGATGAGAAAAATTTCCTAAAACGAAGAGTTCAAACGGGATCTTCAGGAAAAGGTTAAAAACAAGACCGGATGTGCCGGGGAAACTAGTATCCACTAGTTCTCCAAGACTCGACTGGAAAAGCAAAAGCTTCAACTGGGGAGACTGGTGACGACCAGAATAACAAATAGCTTCAAACAGTGCTAGTTTCCACTAGACTTACTGGGGAGGATGGTGACGACCAAATCAAAGTTCCAATTACGATTGGGAATTCCAAACAATATTGATAAAACACAGGACTTCCGCTGGGGGAATTGGTAACAACCGACTAAAAACGATCAATTTTCAAGCAATGCCATTAACCCCTGGATTTAGAAAGAACTGGTTTTCAAAAAGTTTGGTGACGACCAGGAAGCACAAATATATCCCTCAAAACCTTAGGAACAAAAGCTAATCTCCTCAAAGCGTTAGGATACAGCAGAGACGCAACCCTCAACACGTTAGGATTGTATCCAGGCTCTTAAAACATTAGGAACGAAAGTTGAACATCCTAAATACATTAGGATATAGAAGAGACACCACCCTCAACACATTAGGATTGGACGAAGACCCTTAAAACCTTAGGATCAAAAACTAATACCCTCAAAATATTAGGATATAGAACACTTCATGCAAATGCAACCTCTTTAGTCTCTGGGAATTTCTGAACTCGGGATTCAAAGTATACATCTCCAAAGGTACACTACCTGTGCTCGGGATGGCAACAAACATCTTCCAAAGGTACAAAACCTGTGTTTGGAATCAAACAGTACATCTCCAAAGGTACGAAACCTGAGCTTGGGATGGCAACAAACATCTATCTCCAAAGGTACACAACCTGTGCTCGGGATAGAAACAAACATCTTCCAAAGGTACAAAACCTGTGCTTGGAATCAAACATTACATCTCCAAAGGTACGAAACCTGAGTTTGGGATGGCAACAAACATCTATCTCCAAAGGTACACAACCTGTGCTCGGGATAGAAACAAACATCTTCCAAAGGTACAAAACCTGTGCTTGGAATCAAACATTACATCTCCAAAGGTACGAAACCTGAGCTTGGGATGGCAACAAACATCTATCTCCAAAGGTACACAACCTGTGCTCGGGATAGAAACAAACATCTTCCAAAGGTATAAAACCTGTGCTTGGAATCAAACAATACATCTCCAAAGGTACGAAACCTGAGCTTAGGATGGAAACTAATATCTATCTCCAAAGGTACGAAACCTGAGCTTAGGATAGAAACAAACTTCTTCCAAAGGTACGAAACCTGTGCTTGGAATCAAACAATACATCTCCAAAGGTACGAAACCTGAGCTTGGGATGAAAACCAATATCTATCTCCAAAGGTACACAACCTATGCTCGGGATAGAAACAAACATCTTCCAAAGGTACAAAACCTGTGCTTGGAATCAAACAATACATCTTCCAAAGGCACAAAACCTGAGCTTGGGATGGCAACCATCGTGACTTAGTTTGGAATGATACACAACCAAATTGTCAGTATTTGTTGTCCATAGATTTTCATGATGTCAACTACCAACGGGCCTTAAATATGATTGGTCACCACAAAATTACTTATATCAGTATCCACTGGATTTTCAAACAACGCTGGTTACAACCGTGCGTCGGCATCCTTAAGATAAACTTCTCAAATGAGACCGCCATTTATTGTTGGGATGATAAGCTTCTCTAAAGAGATTGCCACTTATTGTTGATGATGATAAGCTTCTCCTCAGAGATTGCCACTTATTTGTTGAAGACGATTAAACTTCTCCGAAGAGACTGCCATTTATCGCTAAAAACGATTAAACTTCTCCGAAGAGACTGCCATTTATCGTTGAATATGGTTAAGCTTCTCCCAAGATATTGCCACTCACCGTTGAAGACGATTAAACTTCTCCGAAGAGACTGCCATTTATCGCTGATGAAGTTTAAGCTTCTCCCAAGAGACTGCCACTCACCTGTTGATGACGGTTAAGCTTCTCCCAAGAGATTTCCACTCACCTGTGAATACGATTAAACTTCTCCGAAGAGACTGCCATTTATCGTTGAAGATGATACAAAAATGTCCTTCTTGATAGACAGTGCAAAATAAATGCACATCCAGGTAGGTTCAGTGACCGACAGGGGCCAAAGTTCAATCTAGAATATAGCCAGAAAGAAACTGTCAAACAAGACTCCAACCATTGAGAAATGAACTCGAATGGTGACTTACCTTATCCAATCATGGAAAAAGATAACTGAAGCAACCATCATCCACGAGGATTAAACTCTGTGGGGAATTTGAGAAAGGATGGACATTTTATGCTTAAGGGATGACAACTCTATTAGAGAGGGATAACACACCCAATCACTGAGGAGGGAACCAAAGTGAAACAGGAACAAGTAACACCAGAGATAGCAAAAATGCACGGATGTTATGCATATGCTTTATGCCATGCTTATGCTGACAAAACAAAACAGGAGATGAAATAAACATCTTGACACGGAGACCCAACCAAACTTTACCAAGATTGGACATCAAAGGGATTATCATGAAGAACAATTCCACTTCAAGGTTACCCCCTTCTTTGGGAGAGAGTAATCTTCTTAGGCCAAAACATCATGACTTCACTTGGATTGCCATCACGAGTTTGAATTCTTTGCTGAAGGAAAATCACATCGAGAGATTCCCAGATCATCTGAAGTAACAACTTAACTGGAGAGCTTGGAGAAAGGTACCATGAGACCAAAATATTTCTGCCCCATTGATAGTATGACAATCTTCTTTCAGTGAGCAACGGCTCTTGCGAAGAACAGTCTTTAAACTTTTCTGCCCCAGATTACATGGTCTGTGGGAAGAAACCATCAAGAGACCTAACATAAAGATGCTTCAATGTCTTCATACTCTTATAGAGAGGGATTTACAAATCTCGACATGATTACCCCAGTTTAACGGTGCTTGCCCAACAAAGTCTCAGACTGTGGAAGTAACGACTGGGTAACAATCTTGCCCCTGCTTACTGGTAACTGCAACAGTGTTGCCCCAGACTGAACTGCTCATTGGGAGCTTCATCTGGTCTTGACCTGGTTGGCTCTGATTAGCTGAACATTGTGACAAATGATTAACAAATCCTTCAAATTGGTTGCCCCAGGCTGAGCTTCCTTTATCAAGTCATATTCCCTAACTAACAACGCTTGCTGGGATTCCTTTGATATTGGATTGTTTTGCACACAATGTTGTTCATTAAAAATTGGCAATTTTCAATGTAAAATTCATGCAATCTTTTAAAAACATTTTTGATGAAACACACATGGCGGAGTGATCAAGTGATCAAAGTGAAAGTGGTCCAGGCATTTTACAAATGATGGATAAAGTGATGAACACACACAATTAACAAAGATGATTAGGAGTCAGGTTATCCAACCTTGCTGTAATATGCTTTCAAAACAAGCTTACCTCAATTAGGTCTTTTAAGGGTTGTAACGTGGCTTGGTTCACGGTTCATGAAACAAAAGATAAAGGCTCAAAGTTATTTGTCCCACCCATTCTCCATGATGAACTCCAATACTACGCTCAGTTAACTCAAACTATACATTCAGGTTCTTACAGGCTTTAAGAATTGGACTGATGATAGTTGGCGATGGTTTACAAACCTAGGGTAGTCATAACTCCCTTACAGTATTTGATAGCTTTTTGATAATTGAGGATTTTTAAGTGAAGAATCTTACAAAATTCCTCTCTTTTGTTTATCCCTGACTTTTGTCTAAACTTCTTTGTCCAGTTATACAGTCAATGGGGATGCCCCATTTTTGCCTAAGCCTCCTTCATAGGTTTTGACTTAGCGGGCTTTTTTTTCTCTTTTTTTTCCACTCATTTTTTTTCTGCTCTTTTTTCTTTCAAGAAAAGGAGGTGACTACCTAGCTTAATGGATACGGTGAACCATCATCGTCCTTTATGTTGAAAAGCATCTTCGACACTTGTTTGTTGTGTACGAAGGAAAAACCTGAATGCACCACTCTTGTATGAAAAGTGTCTTGTATGCACACATCTTCAAGTTAACTGAGAACTACCCGCCCCAAGTTTGAGATTTAAGGTTTTGTTTTTTGTAAAGAAAGAAAAACTCTTGCTTCTAGGCTCGAAGGGGTTAATGATGGATTATCTTCCTTATTTCTTCAGTGTTTAGGGATTGAAACAATGCCTTACATCATCGGCAAAGTTAAATTGAAAGCATATCAGCAGTTATGGATATAATTTTCATCATCCTCCCCAATCTTTGCTTTAAACAACAGTTTAGTAAACAAAAGAAATTTTCTTGTATTTTTGGTATTTCATAATAATGAAAGAAAAAGAAAGAGTGAAACGAATGGACTTAATCAAAAGATGCACAAACATTTCATTAAATATTGCCAATTCAAATAAACAACAGTTTACAAGCAACACAAATGCAAATAAAACACAACAAAATGCTGAAACAGTCTACAACTGCCAGTCTTAGGGAATTAAAATTGTTTAACAAAACAAAGAAAGAGCACTATCAAGGGCCTTCTTCTTTAGTCCACCCTATGCAGGGATGGGGTTGCTTCTTCCTCAAGCAGAAGGTTGGTTTGTACTCGAGGTTCGCATATCTTGAAAGACATGACTCCGACTTCAATCATCTCTTTCACCTTATTCTTGAGGATGTAGCACTCCTCAATATCATGTCCTGGCGCTCCATGGTGGAAGGCGCAGAAAGCGTCAGCGGTGAAATAACTTTGGTGGCCCGGAGGGAGAACGGGTGACATTTCCTTTTGAACTAAACTATTTTGCAGGAGTATGAGGAACAACCTTGCATAAGGTATAGGAATACTCAGAGACCCACCATATGGCTGATTGGTGGACGAAACGGATCCTTCTTGTCGTTGGGACAAGATCAAATCTCTGATAAAATTTGTCAGACTCCTCTTGGCACGTTTTACCCTCTCTAGCTCGTCACTGAGCTTCTGGTTTTCCTGTTCTTGAGTATCCATTATATCCCTGACGGTAGTAGCGAAAGCTTCAATGTTACTCTTCAAACGAGCAAATTCTTCCCGGAGGGCTTGGTTTTCCTGCTCAAGGTGATCCATCCCTTTGAATGCTAGCTTTTGTGATATACTCTCTCCCTTTTTCTCTCTCTGATATCAACATAACACAGAATGAACCAAAGGACTGACGCAGCGAAGAATGATATGCAAAATGCTGACGCAAGTGCAAAAGCGCAACTGGTTTTACAAAACTCAGAAGTTTGATTAGGTCAAAACCCTCATTTCATCAATTGTTGGAAAAGTTATAACTTTTAAAAGAAATACCAGAGATCGACTGAGTTTTACAAAACTAGTTGCGACATGATATGCTTATGGTGATATGATGGGATGATGCGCACATAACATAAAGGCAAGTATTCACAAATACAATGCATATGCACACACAAAGATATCCTAGGCTCAAAAGCAAAGAGTCAAAGGTCTACCCATCCCCAAGGATTTGTACTATGGGTTAATTTGTACCTGCCGAACGGGTTCTTAACAAAGTTCCCAGGGTTAACAACCCATCTTTCGGATATTATCAATTTTCCAAATCACTTGGTAATCAATAATATTCTCAAGAGAATCTCGCCCGAGTGTAGTATCGCGTATCAACTACTTCGGAAATACTTCCTTATAGCCATCGCACTACGTCCTAATAAGGCTAAAGTAGGGTAGAATGTAATCTAAAAGTCCACAGTGTCATGGGATCTTTCGCTGAAAGTAGCATTGTTTTCACGAATACTCGATCAAGAATACTAAACTCTCAAGAGGGCCTACACTGAGCGGTGATTTCTCAAGTTAGCTTGGTCGGGAATCAACTCCCTATAAGCTTTCTTGAATATACCACCATCCTATCACAATTGCACTCAAGTCTGGGTATAGGACCGTCTCACAACTCAAAACATCCACTATCCAACAATCAAACAAATATATTGACAAATATACATGTTAAGCAAATATTTACAAATATAGCATGCAATTAAACAAAATAGGCTAAACCCTCAAATATAAGCCATATTCCCCAGTGAAGTCGCCATTTCTGTTGCAGTGAGAATCGTGATACCAAGCTATTGAATTAACTTGAATCTTTAATTCTTAGATTACAACCGGACTTTAATTTGTCCAAAGGAAAGGTCTAAAGAAAGAAAAACCCTTTTCGCGATGAAACAACAACGCTAAGAGATTCGGGGATCGGGGGTTGGTTATGCCTAGGGTAGGTATTTCACATCCCAAACATCTGTAGTACTCTACTGGAACCTTTTGTTTGTTTGCATACTAAGTTTGATAAACGTTTGCTAAGGATTGGGATTGGGTAAAAGGGTGAAGGTTAAAACCTAAAGATAGTTTATAAGTTTGCTCGCAAAGACATCGCGTCCTCCGCCTACGTATCCTAACTAGGATAGAATCAGAGTAATCGTAGTTCACCTCACTAGGGTTGAAGAACACTCGATTATAATCAAGGTTCACGGGGAAACAAACATTACAATGCTTGTGTAGAGTTTCACAAAACTCTCTAGATCTATGTTATAACACTCAAGAGGGGAGTAAGTAATCATTACTATGATTCTTACATAGAGTTTACAAACTCTATCCTAGGGTTCTACGATGCGAGACCAATTGGTTCTATTCAGACCAAAAAGAGGGAGAAGGTTCTATCCAGACCTATGTGTTTATCCTATTGGTTCTATCCAGACCAAAAGGAGGGGGAAGGTTCTATCCAGACCTATGTTTTAAATCCTATTGGTTCTATCCAGACCAAAAGGAGGGGGAAGGTTCTATCCAGACCTATGAGTTTATATCCTATCTATGACCCAAGGGTCAATAGAGAGACTTTCCTTTGGAAGGGAAGAGAAGAGGCAACTTGGATGAGAACTAAAAAGTTTCATCACTTGGAGAAAATAAACTTAACAAAGCATAAACATTCAAACATGATGAAAAGAAGGGATATGGTTACAACCAAGAATAATCAAGCATATTACAATAAGCAAGTATTTGAATCAGGATGAATGGTTACAACCCAAGCAAGCTTTTAAGGATATCACAATATTAATGATTTCAATCAAGAAAGATGGTCACAACCAAAAACATGCAAGCATATTACAATAGGCAACCAAAGATGAGTTCTTACAAGACTTAAGCATAAGGGAGTCACAACCACAAACATATCTTAACAAAGATGGGGAGATATCTTAACAAAGACGCATTTTAACGAAGATGAGACTTCAATAGGGCTTACAAGATGACGTGTATACTTACAGGCATCATGCCTAAACAAACAATGTCACAACAAAATGGTATACAAAAGTTCAAAAACTTAACGGGCAAAACTTTCAAGTTTTAAGAAAAGATTGAACACAAATGCTTACAAGCAAGATTTTTAGTCAAAATTAAGTACACAAGGATTCTAACAAGCCAAAATCATAACTTTAAAATAAAACTCAAAAGAGAATGAAATTAAAGTTTTGAAATGAATAAATGAGAGATAGGAAGGTGAAAACCCTAAAAACATTCATGGTAGTATGTGAAATGCAAGTAGAAAGTTCACATTTATGAGTTTTACGTTTACCTCTTGAAGCAAGCTTAAGCAATAAGAAAATCAGAGATATTGAGAGCTCTTACAAGGTCTTCAAATGTTCCTAGGTTGATGAATAGATGCTCCAAATATCCTCCAAGTAAGCTAGTGGACGAAATGCCTTGTAAATGAAGGAAAACTCTAAAATTCAAAGACTTCAAAGACCGAATCACTCAAACCTTGTTACATAAGTGTGGAAGTGATTTGGATAGCTTCAATACATCATATTTGATGTGTTTGAAGTGTTTCTTGAGTTGGAAAAAGTTTGGAAATGGTTTTGGAAGGTGTTTTGCAAAAATAGATTTTGAGGGATTTTGGAGACTTAGTGAGATTTTGCAAGAATTTGGTGATTGTGTAAGGGAGAGAGTTCTAGATGGTTTCTAGAATGGAAATGGTGTGTTTGTGATGTATGAAGTGAGTTCTATTTATAGCCAAAGGCCTTGGATCAAGGTATGGGCAAAAGTGAAGCAAATTGCCAATTTTAACCTTCCATCATGAAAATCTTTGAGTTTTTCAATGCAATCTTCATCTTTGTCTTTAAGCCACTCTACTAAGATATTCTCCATACCCTATAGATTTTTTCATCATGCTTGATAGGATAGGAGTTGACTTGTTGAATTAAAGTTGATGATTTGACAAGGGTAGCCACCTTTTTTCTCTTTCTTCACTATTCACTTTTGCAACTTGCATTAAATAATGATTTCATTTGATCTTTGTACCATTTTCGTGGGAATTGATGTAAAAATGTTCATTATCAATATAAACATCATAAATGAGGATTAATCTTTGATTAGCATCGATTTGGAGAGGTTTTGGAATAAAAAAAACCCATGCTGACCTAGTTTTGCGAATGTGAGTTTTTGCCATCTTGTGGATCTTGGTTCTCTCTAACCAGGAAGAGTTATGGAACCCACTTGTACTTTTTAAAAATACCCAATTAGGTACTACAATATTTATGCTTGTTTTAGGAACTCATTCCCCTTGAAACTAGGTCAAAAACCCTTGTGTGGTTAAGGAGTTATGGCTTTGCCCTTTTCAAAACCTTAATTTCCCAACTTTTCGATTACTTATCAATTCTTGATCCAATGGTCACCAAAATTCATGAATAGATGTGATATACCATTAGGAACATAATTGCATTCAATTTTGGGTCAAAACCATGTTGGTCAATGAGTTGACTTTTCAGTCAGACGAACCGATTGATTGAAGAACTCTGAATCGACTGTTGGTGTTCTGGGTATCTTGAAGCCTTGGAGCTTCTTTAGTAGACATTACTAAGCCATAGGAACTTCATGGACCATGATCCCACCATTGGAACATTTTTTAAATCAAAAGTCAAACTACGGTTGACTTTTCCTGATCGAAAACCCTAATCGGGTATCCTGAACTGCACCGTTCTCAATTCCTGGGTGACAACCTCAAATTGGATTCATACTTGACCCCATGTAGTATCCTTGATCTTGTTTATAGTTGAATCAATCAAACATATTGATTGATCAAACCACCGAAGCCTAGATTTTGACGGTACAGAACCCTGATTTATCTACATCTTGACAAAGATAAACTTGAAATGGGTTAAGGTTAGTTAATCAAATGAATATGATCCTAAAATGATGATGAGGATATAAGGGGTCAAAATTTGGGGTGCAACACCCCGGACACGCACCCACGCACACACACACACATACACACACACACACACACTCTCTCTCACAAACACACAACCACCCAAACACGCACGCACACGCACCCGCGTACACACACAAACAAACAAAAACGCATGAACACACACATAAATAAACGTGCGCGCATGCACTCACACACACACGCACATAAACAAACACGCGCGCACACACACGCACACCGACAAATGCACACACGTGCACAGACACACACACACACACCCACCAACCCACTCACGCACGCACGCACATAAACACACACACATACACTCACACACACACACACACACACACACACACACACACACACACCCGCACACGCCCACGTACGCACACATACACACCAAAAAAAGCGCGTGCACACACACACACACACAAACAAACGCGTATGCACGCACAAACAAAAACAAACGCGCGGGCACACAGACACGTGCGGAAGCACACAAGCACACGCACGCACGCACACACACCTACGCACCCACATAAACAGACTCGCGCACACACACTTACATGCACACACACACACGCACGTACACACGCAAGCAAGCACATGTTCACTCGCACACACGCACACGCATGCACACACAAGCACACACACACACTCACACACGCACGCCACTGGCACACACACACACACTCGCACACGCACACATGTGTACACACCTGCACGCGCGCACGCCCTCTCTAACAGACACACCACACTGAAACACACACACACACACACACGCACACGCACACAAACAGACACACGCACCCGCGCATACCCGCACGCACACACACACACACACACACAAACAAACACACGCGCGTGCACATACACACACACGTTCACGCGCATACACATACACGAGCGCGC
Source organism: Lathyrus sativus (assembly GCA_963859935.3). NCBI lineage: Eukaryota > Viridiplantae > Streptophyta > Magnoliopsida > Fabales > Fabaceae > Lathyrus > Lathyrus sativus. The sequence continues at coordinate 546,207 of CAWUDS030001563.1, forward strand.
ACACATACAAAACACATATACACACATAACCAAACGCACGCGCATGCGCACACGCACAAGCAGACGCACACGCACATGTTCACGCGTACACAACCACACACACACACACTCGCACACACACCACGCAGGCACACACACACAGGCACACATGTGCACACACCCGCACGCACGCACGCACTTACGGACACACCACACTCACACACACACACACACAAGCGCGCGCGTACACACGCGCACACTCAAGCAGACACACCCGTGCACACACACATACACACACAAACAAACACACGCTCGTGCACACACACACACACAAACAAACAGGCGTGCACACACACATAAAACAAACGCGCGCGCATGCACTCACACACACACGCACATAAACAAACACGCGCGCACACACACACATGCACGCACCCGCACATACAAACACACACACGCACATAAACAAACGCGCACGCATACACTCACACACGCACGCACACACACACACGCGAACAAATGCATGTGCACATACACACATGAACAAACGCGCCCATGCACTCGTACACACACACATAAACAAACGCGCGCAAGCACGCACACCTACGCACGCACATAAACAGACGCGCGCACACATAAGCACACACGCACACACACACACACACACACACACACACATATACACACGCACGCATACACACACACATACACACACACACTTTCTCTCACACACACACAACCACCCAAACACGCACGCACACGCACCCGCGTACACACACACAAACAAACACGCGTGAACACACACATAAACAAACGTGCGCACATGCACTCACACACGCACACACACATAAACAAACACGCGCACACACACACACACACCGACGCATGCACGCACGCCCCCCCCCCCCCCCCCCACACACCAACCGACTCACGCACGCACGCACGCACACACATACACCCACACACACTCGCACACACACACGCACACATGTGCACACACCCGCACACACGCACGCACGCACTCACGGACACACCACACTCACACGCACACACACACACGCACGCACACGCGCACGCACACACAAGCTGACAAACCCGCGCACACACACATACACACACAAACAAACACACACATACACACACAAACAAACACGCGTGCACACACACACACACAAAACAAACACGCGCGCATGCACTCGCACACACACGCACATAAACAAACACGCGCGCACAAACACACACACACGCACGCACCCGCTCACACAAACACACACGCGCACATCAATAAACGCGCATGCATACACTCGCACGCACACACACACACACACGAAAAAACGTGCATGCACACACACATGAACAAACGCTCGCATGCACTCGCACACACGAACATAAACAAGCGCGCGCAAGCACGTACACCTATGCAAGCACATAAACAGACGCGCGCACACACAAGCACACACGCACGCACGCACGCACGCACATACACACACATCCCCGGACCCGCACGCACACACACACACACACACATACACACACACACTCTCTCTCACAGACACACAACCACCCAAACACACATGCACACGCACCCGCGTACACACACACACACAATCAAAAACGCGTGAACACACACATAAATAAATGTGCACACATGCACTTACACACACACACGCACATAAACAAACACGCGCACACACAGACACACATCGACGCATGCACGCACGTGCACACACACACACATACACACCAACCCACTCACGCACGCACGCACATACACACACACACACATACACTCACACACAAACACGCACACGCCTGCCCGCCCGCCCACCCATGCCTGGCTGCCCGCCCTCCTGCCCACCCACGCACTCAAGAACGCAGGCACACACCCACCCACCCACCAACCTACTCACCCACTCACACACGCACGCTTGCACAAACACACACACCCGCACACGCCTGCCCGCCCGCCCATGCCCGACTGCCCGCCCACGCACGCACGCCCGCTCTCCCTCCTCCCCACCCACGCACTCAAGAACGCAGGCACACACACACACACACACACACACACACACCACACCACACTCGCACGTACGCACATGCACACGCACACACACACACATACACACATGCAAAAACAAACGCGCGTCCACACAGACACACACATAAACAAACGCACGCGCATGCACTCACTTACACACACACCAACAAACGCGCGCGCGCACCCGCACACTTACACACACACACAAAAACAAACATGCGGGCATGCACTCAAGCACACACACACACACGAACACAAACAAACGCGCGTGCACACACACATATATAAACAAACGCGCACGCATGCACTCATAAACACACGCACATAAACAAACGTGCATGCACACACGCACGCACGCACCCATACGCACACACACACACCCGCACACGCACGCCAGCCCGCCCATGCGCGCACCCACGTCTGCCCTCTCGCTGGCCCACCCACGCGTGCACACACACACAAAAACACACACGCACGCACGCACGTCTGCTCACGCACGCGCACACGCAATCATTCACGCGCGCACACACACACACACTCGCACGGACTCGCACACACAAAGACACACACACATACACACACAAACAAACGTGCGTGCACACACACACACACAAACAAACGTGCGCGCATGCACTCACAAACACACACACAAAAACAAACACGCACATAAACAGACGCGCGTACACACCCACACGCACGCACGCACACGCATACACACACACACGCATGCACGCACACACAGACACATACACACACACTCTCTCACTCTCACACACATACATACACATAAACAAATACACGCGCACACACACACAAACACACACACCGATGCATGCACGTACGCGCGCACGCACACACACACACACACACACACACACACACACACACACACACACACACACCAACCCACTCACGCACGCACGCACACACATGCACACACATACACTCACACACAAAAACGCACATGCATGCCCGCCCGCCCGCCCATGCCTGGCTGCCCGCCCTCGCACGCCCATCCTCCCTCCTGCCCACCCACGCACTCAAGCACGCAGGCACACACACACACCCACCACTCACCCACTCACGCACGCACGAACGCACAAACACACACACACCTGCACACGCCTGCCCGGCTGCCCGCCCATGCACGCATGCCCTTCATTCTGCCCACCGATGCAATCAAGCACACATGCACACACACACACACACACCACACCACACTTGCACGTACGCATATGCACGCGCACACACATACACACAAACAAACCTGCGTGCATACACACACACACATAAACAAACGCACGCGCATGCACTCACTTACACACACACAAATAAACAAACGCGCGCGCACACACTGACACACGCGTGCGCACCCTCACACTTACACACACACACACAAGAACAAACGTGCGGGCATGCACTCAAACACACACACACACACACACACACACAAACACAAACAAACGCGCGTGCACACACACATATATAAACAAACGCACACGCATGCACTCAGAGACACACGCACATAAACAAACGTGGGCGCACACACGCACACAGGCACGCACCCATACGCACACACACACACCCGCACACGCTCGCCCGCCCGCCCGCCCTTGCACGCACCCACGCCTGCCCTCCCGCTGGCCCGCCCACGCGTGCACACACACACAAAAACACACACGCACGCACACACGTCCGTACACGCACGCGCCCATGCACTCATTCACGCGCGCGCACACACACACTCACGCACGGACTCGCACACACAAAGACACACACACACACACACATACACACACAAACAAACGCGCGTGTACACACACACAAACAAACGTGCGTGCATGCACTCACAGACACACGCACAAAACAAACGTGCGCGAACGCACGCCCGCACCCACACGCACACAAACACACACATCCACGCACGCACGCACACACCCGCACGCCCGCACACGCCAGCACGCATGCACACCCGCTCACTCATGCACTCAAGCACCCACGCACGCACGCAGTCTCACACAAACACAAAAGAGCGCGCGCGCACACACACACACACAAAACACATACACACGTATAAAGAAACGCGCGCACATGTTCCCGTACACACACACACAAAACACATACACGCACATACACTCACACACACGCACACGCATATGAACAAACGCACGCGTGCATGTTCCCGCACACACACACACACAAAGAAACACGCGCGCGCGTATATGCACACACACACGCACACGCACATGCACAAACTTGCACACACACACACACACCCACACACACTCACACACACCACATTGGCACATACACACACACACGTGCACACCCACACACACGCGCACCCGTACACACATACATACACGCGCGTGCGCAAATAAACAGACTCGAGCGCGCGCACACACACACACGCACAAACACACATATATACACCCACGCACACGCACGCGCAAACTCACTCGCATAAACATAAACACGCGCGCGCATGCGTGCAAGCAAAAACACCCACACATACACACACGCACTCCCGCACACACACACACACACACACACACACACAAACAAACGCGCGTGACTACACACATAAATAAACACGCGCGCATGCTCTCATGGACACATGCACATAAACAAACATGCACACACACACACACACAAACACGCGCGCACACACACACACACCCATGCACCCACGCACCCACACACACCCATGCACGCCTGCACGCTCACACACACACACACCCACCCACGCACGCATGCATACACACACACATGCACGCATTAACACACACACAAACACCCACGCACGCATGCACTTCCCCCCCCCCACACACACACACACCACACTCGCATGCACGCACACGCATGCACGCACTCCCACACACGCACGCCCGCACGCGCTCTCTCGCACGCACATATATAAACACACGCACACGCACACGCACACACACACACACGCAAACACACGCACACGCACACACACACGCACGCACGCACACACACACACACACGCACACACACATAAACAAACGCGCACGCATGCGCTCACTGACACATGCACATAAACAAATGCAAGCAGAACCACGCGCGCGCACGCACACACGCACCCATACGCGCACGCGCACACACAAACGCCCCACCCGCCCACGCACACTCACCCTAACGCAAGCAAGCCCGCCCAAGCACAAAAGCACACAGGCACACGCACACAACAGACCACACTCGCACGCACGTACGCACATGCACGCACGCACTTGCGCACACACACACACACACGCACCCACACACACACACACACAAATAAACGCGCATGCACACACACCTAAACAAACGCACGCGCATGCACTCACACATACACACACACACACAAAGAAACACACATGCACACACACACACACACATAAACAAACGTGCGCGCATACACTCATAGACAAACACACATAAAAAAACAGCTTGCACACAAAAGCACGCGCATGCACGCACCCGCACGCACACAAACACACACACACACACTCACGCACACACGCACGCACGCACGCGTTACCGCCCACGCACGCACTCACGCACCCACTACGCACGCAGGCACACACATACACACACACACACACACACACACACACGAGCGCGGGCACACTCACAAAACACATGTACACACATAAACAAACGTGCACGCATGCATTCACAGACACACGCACATATAAACACACACACAGACACACTCACGCACCCGCGCACACACACACACAAATACACACACACACGCACACACACAAATACACACACACACGCGCGCGCGCGCACACGTTCACGCGCATACACACACACACACCCGCACACGTTCACGCGCATACACACACACACACCCGCACACACCTACACCCGCACCCAAACACACACACAGACACACACTCACATACATACCCACACACACACACGCATACCACACTCGCACGCACGCACGCACGCATGCACAAACACACACACACACACACACACGTACGCACCCGCCCACACAAACACGCACACACACACACACACACACATCCATAGACGCCTGCCCGCCCGGCCGCTCGCCCAAACACACACACACACATAAACAAACGCACGCACATACACTCACTTACACACACACACAAACAAACAAACGCGTGTGCTCACACACTCACACATAAACAAACGTGCGCGCATGCACTCACAGACACACACACTTAAACAAACGTACACACACAAACACACGCGCGCGTTCCAGCCCATTGACGCACGCACGCATGCACACCCTCCACGCACACACTCACGCACGCACGCAGGCATACACACACACACACGAGTGCGCGCACACACGAACACTCATACACAAAACACATACACACACTTAAACAAACGCGCGCGCATGCACTCACACACACACGCCCATAAACAAACGCGCACGCACACACCCGCACGCACGTAAGCAAGCACTCGCAGACACACCACACTCTCTCACACACACACACACGCACGCACGCACGCACAGGAACACGCGCACGCTCGCACATGCACACACACAAAGACACGCACCCGCACACAGACACACATACACACACACACACACAAACAAACGCGCATGCACACACACACACAAACAAACGCACGCGCATGCACTCACGCACAGACGCACACACAAAAAACGCCCGTGCACACGCTCACGCACGCATGCTCGCCCAAGCAAGCACACATGCACACACACACACACACACATACACGCGCGTGCGCAAATATACAGACTCGAGCGCACACACACACACACACGCACAAACACACACATATACACCCACGCACACGCACATGCAAACTCACACGCACACACATACAAACACACACACGCGCACGCGTGCACGCAGAAACACCCACACATACACACACACACACCCGCACAAACACACACACACACACACACACACACACACACACACACAAACATACGCGCGTGACCACACACATAAACAAACACGCGCACATGCTCTCACTGACACATGCACATAAACAAACATGCACACACACACACGCGCGCGCGCACACACACACACCCACACACCCACACACCCACACACACCCATGCACGCCTGCACGCTCTCACACACTCACCCACCCACGCACGCATGCACACACACACACACACACACACACCCATGCACACACACATGCACGCATTAACACACACACACACACACACCACACTCGCATGCACGCACACACACTCACGCACGCACGCACACCCACACACGCACGCACACACGCACACACGCACTCTCACGCACGCGCGCCCAAACACGCTCGCTCACACACACAAACAAACGCGCGCGGACATAAGTATAAACAAACGTGCGCATGCACTCATACACACACACATATATAAACACGAGCACGCACACACACACATGCGCACGCGAACACACACGCACACACATAAACAAACGCGCGCGTATGCGATCACTGACACACACACATAAACAAATGCGCGCATACACACACGCCCGCACGGGCGCACCCATACGCGCACACACACACACACGCCCCGCCCGCCCATGCACGCTCACCCTAACGCAAGCAAGCCCGCCCACGCATACAAGCACACAGGCACACACACACAACAGACCACACTCGCACGCACGTACTCACATGCAAGCACGCACTTACGCATGCGCGCACATACACACACACACACGCACCCACACACACACACACACAAACAAACGTGCGTGCACACACACCTAAACAAACGCACGCGCATGCACTCACACATACACACACACACACACAAAGAAACACACATGTACACACACACATATAAATAAACGTGCACGCATGCACTCATAGACAAACGCACATAAAAAAACAGCGTGCACACACACGCACGCGCATGCATGCACCCGCACGCACACAAACTCACACACACTCACGCACACACGCACACACGCACACTCGCATGCACCCACCACGCACGCAAGCACACACACACACACAGACAAGCGTACGCACACTCACAAAACACATGTACACACATAAATAAACGTGCGCGCATGCACTCACAGACACACGCACATATAAACACACACACACACACACTCACACACCCGCACACACGCACAAATACACACGCACGCGCACCCACACACGCACACACACACACATACGCACACGTTCACGCGCATAGACACACACACACACACACACCCGCACACACCCACACCTGCACGCACACACACACACACACACACATACCCACACACACACGCACACCACACTCGCACGCACGCACGCAGGCACAAACACACACACACACACGTACGCACCCGCCCACACAAACACACGCACACACCCACCCACCCACGCATGCACACACATACACACACATACACACCCATGCACACACACATGCACGCATTAACACACACACACACATGCATGCACCCCCACATACACACACACCACACTCGCATGCACACACACGCACTCACGCACGCACGCACACCCACACACGCACGCAGGCACGCCCTCACGCACTCTCACGCACGCTCGCCCTAACACGCTCGCGCACACACACACACAAAAAAACGCCCGCGAACATACATATAAACAAACACGCGCGCATGCACTCATACACACACACACATATATAAACACGCGCACGCACACACAAACACACGCACGCGAACACACACGCACACACATAAACAAACGTGCGCGTATGCGCTCACTGACACACACACATAAACACACCCATGCACACACACACACGCACGCACCCACCCATACGCGCACACACACACACACCCCGCCCGCCCATGCACGCTCACCCTAACGCAAGCAAGCCCGCCCACGCACACAGGCACACACACACAACAGACCACACTCGCACGCACGTACGCACATGCACGCACGCACTTACGCATGCGCGCACATACACACACACACACGCACCCACCCACACACACAAACAAACGCGCGTGCACACACACCTAAACAAACGCACGCGCATGCACTCGCACATACACACACACACACAAAGAAACACACATGTACACACACACACATAAATAAACGTGCGCGCATGCACTTATAGACAAACGCACATAAAAAAACAGCGTGCACACACACGCACGCGCATGCATGCACCCGCACGCACACAAACTCACACACACTCACGCACACACGCACGATATACCTCCCACGCACGCATTCACGCACCCACCACGCACGCAGGAACACACACACACAGACGAGCATGTGCACACTCACAAAACACATGTATACACATAAACAAACGTGCGCGCATGCACTCATAGACACACGCACATATAAACACACACACACACACACACACACTCACGCACCCTCACACACACACAAATACACACACGCACGCACCCACACACGCACACACACACACACGCACACACACGTTCACGCGCATAGACACACACACACACACACACACACGCACACACCCACACCTGCATGCACACACACATAGACACACACACACACACACACACTCACACACATACCCACACACACACGCACATCACACTTGCACGCACGCATGCACGCACAAACACACACACACACACACACACGTACGCACCCGCCCACACAAACACGCGCACACACCCACCCACCCACGCACGCATGCACACACACACACACACACACCTTTGCACACACACATGCACATATTAACACACACACACACACACACGCGCACGCATGCACCCACACACACCACACTCGCATGCACGCACACGCACTCACGCACGCACGCACACCCACACACGCACGCACGCACGCCCTCACGCGCTCTCACGCACGCACGCGCAGACGCGCTCGCGCACACACACAGACAAACAAACGCGCGCGAACATACATATAAACAAACGTGCGCGCATGCGCTCATACACAAACACATATATAAACACGCGCACGAACACACACACGCACACACATAAACAAACGCGCGCGCATGCGCTCACTGACACACACACACACATAAACAAATGAGCGCACACACACACGCGCGCGCACGCACGCACGCACCCTCTACGCGCACACACACACACACACACACCCCGCCCGCCCAGGCACGCTCACCCTAACGCAAGCAAGCCCGCCCACGCACACAAGCACACAGGCACACACACACAACAGACCACACTCGCACGCACGTACGCACATGCAAACACGCACTTACACATGTGCGCACATACACACACACACGCACCCACCCACACACACACACAAACAAACACGCGTGCACACACACCTAAACAAACGCACGCGCATGCACTCACACATACACACACACACACAAAGAAACACACATGTACACACACACATATAAACAAACGTGCGCGCATGCACTCATAGACAAACGCACATAAAAAAACAGCGTGCACACACACGCACGCGCATGCATGCACCCGCACACACACAAACTCACACGCACTCACGCACACACGCACGCGTTACCGCCCACTCACGCACTCACGCACCCACCATGCACGCAAGTACACACACACACACACACACAGACGAGCGTACGCACACTCACAAAACACATGTACACACATAAACAAACGTGCGCGCATGCACTCACAGACACACGCACATATAAACACACACACAAACACACACACTCACGCACCCACACACACACACAAATACACACACGCGCGCACCCACACACTCACACACACATGCACACGTTCACGCGCATAGACACACACACACCCGCACACACCCACACCTGCACGCACACACACACACACACTCACACACATACCCACACACACACACGCATACCACACGCGCTCTCACGCACGCACGCCCAAACGCGCTCGTGCACACACACACAAACAAACGCCCGCGAACATACATATAAACAAACACGCGCGCATGCACTCATAGACACACACATATATAAACACGCGCACGCACACACACACGCACACGAACACACACGCACACACATAAATAAACGTGTGCGTATGCGTTCACTGACACACACACATAAACAAATGCGCGCGCACACACACGCACGCACGCACGCACCCATACGCGCACACACACACACACACCCCGCCCGCCCATGCAGGCTCACCCTAACACAAGCAAGCCCGCCCACGCACACAAGCACACAGGCACACACACACAATAGACCACACTCGCACGCACTTACGCACATGCACGCACGCACTTACACATGCGCGCACATACACACACACACGCACCCACCCACCCATCCACACACACAAACAAACGCGCATGCACACACACCTAAATAAACGCACGCGCATGCACTCCCTCATACACACACACACACACAAAGAAACACACATGTACAAACACACACACATATAAACAAACGTGTGCGCATGCACTCATAGACAAACGCACATAAAAAAATAGCGTGCACACACATGCACGCGCATGCATGCACCCGCACGCACACAAACTCACACACACTCACGCACACACGCACGCACGCACGCGTTACCGCCCACGCACGCACTCACGCACCCACCACGCACGCAAGCATACACACACACACACACACACACACACACAGACGAGCGTACGCACACTCACAAAACAAATGTACATACATAAACAAACGTGCGCGTATGCACTCACAGACACACGCACATATAAACACACACACACACACACACTTACGCACCCGCACACACACAAATACACACACGCGCGCACCCACACACGCACACACACACACACAAACACACGCACACACACGTTCACGCGCATAGACACACACACACACCCGCACACACCCACACCTGCACGCACACACACACACACACACACACACACACTCACACACATACCCACACACACACGCACACCACACTCCCACGCACGCACGCAGGCACAAACACACACACACACACGTACGCACCCGCCCACACAAACACGCGCACACACCCACCCACGTACGCATGCACCCCCCTCCCCCCCCACACACACACACCACACTCGCATGCACGCACACGCACGCAAACCCACACACGGACGCCCTCACGCGCTCTCACGCTCGAACGCCCAAACGCGCTCGCGCACACACACACAAACAAACGCCCGCGAGCATAAATATAAATAAACACGCGCGCATGCACTCATACACACACACATATATAAACACACGGACGCACACACACACACACACACACACGCACGCGAACACACACGCGCACACATAAACAAACGTGCGCGTATGGGCTCACTGACACACACACATAAACAAATGCGCGCACACACACACGCACGCACGCACGCACCCATACATGCACACACATACACACGCCCCGCCCGCCCATGCACGCTCACCCTAACGCAAGCAAGCCCGCCCACGCACACAAGCACACAGGCACACACACACAACAGACCACACTCGCACGCACGTACGCACATGCACGCACGCACTTACGCATGCGCGCACATACACACACACACGCGCACCCACACACACACACAAACAAACGTGCGTGCACACACACCTAAGCAAAAGCACGCGCATGCACTCACACATACACACACACACACAAAGAAACACACATGTACACACACACACATAAATAAACGTGCGCGCATGCACTCATAGACAAACGCACATAAAAAAACAGCGTGCACACACACGCACGCGCATGCATGCACCCGCACGCACACAAACGCAAACACACTCACGCACACACGCATGCACGCACGCGTTACCTCCCACACACGCACTCACGCACCCACCACGCACGCAGGTACACACATACACACACACAAACGAGCGTGCGGACACTCACAAAACACATGTACACACATAAACAAACGTGCGCGCATGCACTGACAGACACACGCACATATAAACACACACACACACACTCACGCACCCGCACACACACACAAATACACACACGCGCACACCCACACACGCACACACACACGCACGCACACGTTCACGCGCATAGACGCACACACACACACCCGCACACACACACACCTGCACACACACACACACACACACACACTCACACACATACCCACACACACACGCACACCACACTCGCACGCACGCACGCAGGCACAAACACACACACGTACGCACCCGCCCACACAAACACGCGCACACAAACACCCACCCACGCACGCATGCACACACACACACACACACACACACACACACCTATGCACACACACATGCACGCATTAACACACACACACACACACACACACACACACATGCACCCCCCCCCCCCCACACACACACACACACATACCACACTCGCATGCACGCACAAGCACTCACGCACGCACGGACACCCACACACGCACGCACGCCCACACGCGCTCTCACGCACGCACGCCCAAACGCGCTCGCGCATACACACACACAAACAAACGCGCGCGAACATACATATAAACAAACGCGCGCGCATGCACTCATACACACACATATATAAACACACGCACACACACACACGCCCCGCCCGCCCATGCACGCTCACCCTAACGCAAGCAAGCCCGCCCACGCACACAAGAAAACAGGCACACACACACAACAGACCATACTCGCACGCACGTACGCACATGTACACACGCACTTACGCATGCGCGCACATACACACACACACACACACGCACCCACACACACACACACAAACAAACGCGCGTGCACACACACCTAAACAAACGCACGCGCATGCACTCACACATACACACACATACACAAAGAAACACACATGTACACACACACACACACACATAAATAAACGTGCGCACATGCACTCATAGACAAACGCACATAAAAAAAACAGCGTGCACACACACGCACGCGCATGCATGCACCCGCACGCACACAAACTCACACACACTCATGCACACAAGCACGCACGCACGCGTTACCTCCCAAGCACGCACTCACGCACCCACCACGCACGCAGGCACACACACATACACACACACACAGACGAGCGTGCGCACACTCACAAAACACATGTACACACATAAACAAACGTGCGCGCATGCACTCACAGACTCACGCACATATAAACACACACACACACACTCACGCACTCACGCACCCGCACACACACACAAATACACACACGCGCGCACCCACACATACACACACACGTTCATGCGCATAGACACACACACACACCCGCACACACCCACACCTGCACGCGCACACACACACACACACACACTCACACACACATACCCACACACACACGCACACCACACTCGCACGCACGCAGGCAGCACAGACACACACATACACGCACGTACGCACCCGCCCACACAAACACACGCACACACACACACACACCGAAGCATGCACACACGCCCCCTCCCCCACACACACACCCACCAACCCACTCACGCACGCACGCACACACACTGGCACACACACCACACTGGCACACACACATACACGCACACATGTGCACACACCCGCACACGCGCACCCACGCACTCACGGACACACCACACTCACATGCACACACACACATGCGCGCACAAAAGCAAACACACCCGCGCGCGCGCGCACACACACACACACACAAACAAACACACGCGCGTGCACACACACATACAACACAAACAAACACGCGTGCACACACACAAAAAACAAACGCGCGCGCGCACACACACACACACACATAAACAAACACCCGCGCACACGCGCAAACACACACGCACGCACCCACATACACAAACACACACACACGCACATAAACAAACGCGCACGCATACACTCGCCCACGCGCACACACACACACGAAAAAATACGTGTGCGCACACACATGAACAAACGCGCGCATGCACTCGCACACACGCACATAAACAAACGCGCGCAAGCACGCACACCTACGCACGCACATAAACAGACGCGCGCACACACAAGCACACATGCACACACGCACACACATACACATACACGCACGCACACGCACGCACACGCACACAGACACATACACACACACTCTCTCTCACATACACACAACCATCCAAACACGCACGCACACGCACCCGCGTACACACACCCAAACAAACACGCGTGAACATACAAATAAACACCCGTACGCGCATGCACTCACACACACACACACACATAAACAAACACGCGCACACACACACACACACCGACGCATGCACGCACGCACACACACACACACACACACACACACAAACCAACCTACTCACGTACGCACACACGCACGCACACACGCACACGCACCCACATACACTCACACACAAAAACGCACATGCCTGCCCGCCCGCCCGCCCATGCCTGGCTGCCCGCCCTCGCACGCCCACCCTCCCTCCTGCCCACCCACGCACTCAAGCACGCAGGCACACACACACACCCACCCACCAACCCACTCACGCACGAACGCACAAACACACACACCTGCACACGCCTGCCCGGCTGCCCGCCCACGCACGCACGCACACCCTCCTTCCTGCTCACCGACGCACTCAAGCACACAGGCACACACACACACACCACACCATACTCGCACGTACGCACATGCACGCGCACACACATACACACACACAAACAAATGCACGTGCACACACACACACATAAACAAACGCACACGCATGCACTCACTTACACACACACAAACAAACAAACGCGCGCGCACACACACACACAGACGCGCGCGCACCCGCACACTTACGCACACACAAAAACAAACGCGCGGGCATGCACTCAAACACACACACACACACACACAAACAAACACGTGTGCACACACACAGAAATAAACAAACGCGCGCACATGCACTCAGAGACACACACACATAAACAAACGTGGGCGCACACACGCGCACATGCATGCACCCATACGCACACACACACACACCCGCACACGCCCGCCCGCCCGTGCACGCACCCACGCCTGCCCTCCCGCTGGCCCGCCCACGCGTGCACACAAACACAAAAACACACACGCACGCACACAAGTCCGTACACGGACGCGCACACGCACTCATACACGCGCGTGCACAGCCACAGTCACGCACGGACTCGCACACACAAAGACACACACACACACACACACACACACACATAAACAAACGCGCGTGCACACACGCACACACAAACAAACATGCACGCATGCACTCACAGAACACACACAAAACAAACGCGCGCGAATGCACGCCCGCACCTACACGCACACAAACACACATACACACACAAACAAACGCGCGTGCACACACGCACACACAAACAAACATGCACGCATGCACTCACAGACACACACACAAAACAAACGCGCGCGAATGCACGCCCGCACCTACACGCACACAAACACACACATCCACGCAAGCAGGCACACGCCCGCACGCCCGCACACGCCAGCACGCACGCACACCCGCCCACTCACGCACTCAAGCACCCACGCACGCACGCAGTCTCACACAAACACAAACGAGCGCTCGCGCGCACACACACACACACTCACACACACAACACATACACACGCATAAACAAACGCGCACACGCATGTTCTCGCAGACACACACAAAACACATACACGCGCATACACTCACACACACACACACACCACATTGACACATACACACACCCACACACACGTGCACACCCACACACACACGTATCCGCACACACACACACGTACACATATTCGCACATAAGCACGTACGCGCACACACACACATACACGTACACACGCACGTGCACACACACACTCACACACACCCGCACACGCCCACGTACGCGCGCACGCACACACACACACACCCAAAAAAGCGCGTGCACACACACAAACAAACGTGCATGCACGCACACACAAAAACAAACGCGTGCGCATGCACTCACACTCAAACACACATAAACAAACGCGTGGGCACACAGGCACGTGCGGAAGCACGCACACACACACCTACACATGCACATAAACAGACTCGCGCACACACACATACATGCACACACACCCCCACACACACACACGCACGTACGCACAACAATGCACGCACGCACACACAAGCACACACACACTCTCACACACACCCACACACACCACACTCGCACGCACGCACGAGCGCACGCACAAACACACACACACACACACACCTACGCACCCCCCCACACACACACACGTACACACTCGCCAACACACACACACACATAAATAAACGCACGCGCATGCACTCACTGACGCACGTATATAAACAAACGCGCGCGCATGCACGCCCTCACCCATACGCAGGCGCACACACACACACATCCATAAACGCCCGCCCGCCCGGCCGCTCGCCCACACACACACACACATAAACAAACGCACGTGCATGCACTCACTTATACACACACACACAAAAAAATGCGCGTGCACACACACTCACACATAAATAAACGTGCGCGCATGCACTTACAGACACACGCACATAAACAAACGTGCACGCACAAACACGCGCGCGTGCGCGTTCCATCCCACTGACGCACGCACGCATGCACACCCCCCACGCACACACTCACGCACGCACGCAGGCACACACACACACACGAGTGCGCGCGCACACGGACACTCACACACAAAACACATACGCACACTTAAACAAACGCGCGTGCATGCACTCACACACACACGCACATAAACAAATGCGCACGCACACACCCACACGCTCAAGCACCCGCACACACACACACACACACACACATATACACACACGCGCGCGCACCCACACGCACACGCACACGCACGAGCACACATTCACGGACACACACGCACACGCACTCGCACACACACCACACTGGCACACACACGCACACGCATACATGTGCACACACCCGCACGCGCGTACGCAAGCACTCGCAGACACACCACACTCTCACACACACACACACGCACGCACACGGACACGCGCACGCTCGCACATGCACACACACAAAGACATGCACCCGCGCGCACACACACATACACATACACAAACAAACGCGTGTGCACACGCACACACAAACAATCACGCGCGCATGCACTCACACACACACGCACACAAAAAAACGCGCGCGCATGCACGCCCACGCAAGCACACTTACACACACACACATACACGCGCGTGTGCAAATAAACAGACTCGAGCGCACACACACACACACACACACACACAAACACACACATATACACCCACGCACACGCACGCGCAAACTTACACACACACACATACACACACGCGCGCGCACGCATGCACGCAGAAACACCCACACATACACACACGCACCCGCGCACACACACACACACAAACAAACGCGCGTGACTACACACATAAACAAACACGTGCGCATGCTCTCATGGACACATGCACATAAACAAACATGCACACACAAACACACACGCCCGCACACACACACACACACCCACGCACCCACGCATCCACACACACCCATGCACGCCTGCACGCTCTCACACACACATACACACCCACGCACGCATGCACACACACACACACACACACACACACACACCCACGCACACACACATGCACGCATTAACACACACACACATACACACCTACACACACACACACACACCCCCACACACACACACCACACTCACATGCACGCACACGCACTCACGCACGCACGCACACCCACTCACGCACGCACGCGCTCTCATGCAAGCACGCCCAAACGCGCTCGCGCACACACACACACACAAACAAACGAGCGTGAACATACATATAAACAAACGCGCGCGCATGCACTCATACACACACACATATATAAACACGCGTACACACACACACACGCACGCAAACACACACGCACAAACATAAACAAACGCGCGCGCATCCTCTCTCTGACACACGCACATAAACAAATGTGCGCGCACACACACACGCGCACGCACGCACGCACCCGTACGCGCACACACACCCACACACACGCCCCTCCCCGCCCGCCCACGCACGCTCACCCTAACGCAAGCAAGCCTGCCCACCCATACACACAAGCACACAGGCACACACACACAACAGACCACACTCGCACGCACGTACGCACATGCACGCACGCAGTTACGCATGCGCGCACATACACACACACACACGCACATACAAACAAACGTGTGTGCACACACACATAAACAAACACACGCGCATGCACTCACACATACACACACACACAAAGAAACACACATGCACACACACACACACACACACATAAACAAACGTGCGCGCATGCACTCATAGACGAACGCACATAAAAAAACAGCGTGCACACACACGCACGCGCATGCACGCACCCGCATGCACACAAACACACACACACACACACACTCACGCACACACGCACGCACGCGTTACCGCCCACGCACGCACTCACTCACCCACCACGCACGCAGGCACACACATACACACACACACACACGAGCGCGCGCACACTCACAAAACACATGTACATACACACGTACATATAAACACACACACTCGCACATATAAACACACACACGCACATATAAACACACACACGCACATATAAACACACACACACACACACACACACGAACATATAAACATACACACACACACTCATGCACCCGCACACACACACGCGCACACACACACACACGCACACGCACAGGTTCACGCGCATACACGCCCACACACTCGCACACACCCACACCCGCACGCACGCACGCACACATACACACACTCACACACATACCCACACACACACGCACACCACACTCGCACGCACAAACACACACGTACGCACCCCCCCCACACACACACACATACACACCCGCCAACACACACACACACCAACAAACGCACACGCATGCACTCACTAACGCACGTATGTAAACAAACGCGCGCGCACACACGCATCCATAGGCACACACACACACACACATAAAACCGCATACACCTGCCAGCACGGCCGCCCGCCCACGCATGCACGCCCGCCCTCCTTCCTACCTACCCACGCACTCAAGCACACAGGCACACACACACCATATCACACTCGCACGTAGGCACACACACGCGCGCACAATCACACACATCCGCGCACAGACACACACACAAAAACAAACAAACGCGCGTGCACACACACACACATAAACAAACGCACGCGCATGCACTCACTTTCACACACACACACACACAAACAAACAAATGTGCATGCACACAAACACACACATAAACAAACATACGCGCATGCACTCACAGACACACGCACATAAACAAACGTGCAAGCACACACACGCCTGCCAGCCTAAGGACGCACGCACGCACACCCCCCTCGCACACACTCACACACCCACGCACTCACGCAGGAACACTCACACACACACACACAATCACGAGCGCGCGCACACACAAACACTCACACACAAAACACATACACACACTTAAACAAACGCGGGCACATGCTCTCACACTCACACGCACATAAACAAACAGGCGCGCACACACCCACACGCTCACACACCCGCACACACACACACACACATACACATACACACACGCACACGCACGTGCACTAGTAAACGCAAACACACACCGACACGCACTCGCACACACACTACACTGGCACACACACACGCACACGCACACATGTGCAAACAGCCGCACGCGCGTACGCACACACTCACAGACACACCACACACACACACACACACACACGCACGCTTGCACATGCACACACACAAACACACGCACCCACGCACACACATGCACACACACACACAAACAAAAGCCCGTGCACACATACACAAAAACAAACGCGCGCGCATGCACTCACACACACATGCACATAAAAAATGCGCGCGCGCAAGCAAGCCCACGCACATACACATACACACACACACACGCAAATAAACAGACTCAAGCGCACACACACACACACACGCACATACACATATACACCCACGCACGCGCACACACACACACACACACACACATACACACACACGCACGCATGCACGCACAAACACCCACGCATACACCCATGCACACGCGCACACACACACACAAACACACACACACACGCACCCGCACACACACAAAAAAAGACAAACGCGCGTGACTACATACATAAACAAACACGCGTGCATGCACATAAACAAACACGCGCGCACACACACACACACACGCGCACACACTACACACACACGCACGCACCCACGCATCCACACACACACACCCACGCATGCACGCATACACACACACATGCACACACATACACACACACACACACC
>CAWUDS030001563.1:572500-602500 GCA_963859935.3 Lathyrus sativus
TAAACAAACAGCATGCATATACACGCGCGCGCACGCACGCACCCACACACACACACAAACACACGCACACACACTCACGCACGCACGCACGCTCACCCGCTCACGCAAGCACTCACGCACCTACGCACGCAGACACACACACACGCACACACACACACACACACACACACACACACACACACACACACGAGCGCGCATGCACACACACAAAACACATATACACACAAAAACAAATGCGCACACACACTCACACACACACAGGCATATAAGCAAATGCGCGCGCAAGCGCACACGCGCGCATGTACCCGCACACACACACACACACACACACATATACACACGAGCGCGTATACATAAACACACACGCGCACGCACACGCCCACACGCGCGCACGCATACCCACACACACATACACCACATTGGCACACACACACACGTGCACACACATACGCACCCGCACCCGCACACACACACACGCACACACATGCGCATACCCACCCACCCACACACCCGCACACACCCACGTACGCACACACACACACACACACACACACCAAAAAAAGCGCGTGCACACACACACACACAAACAAACAAACGCACGTGCACACACAAACAAAAACAAACGCGCGCGCATGCACTTACACACAAACGCACATAAACAAACATGCGGTCACAGAGACACGCGCGGAAGCACGCACACGCACATACACACACACACACACACACACACACACACACACACACCCCTACGCACGCACATAAACAGACTCTCGCGCACACACACATAGTCACACATATACTCACACACACACGCACGTACGCACCCCCACGCACACACGCACACACACACTCACACACACATACGCACACCACACTCGCACGTATGCAGGCACAAACACACACACACGTACGCTTCCGCCCACACACACACGTACACACCCGCCAACATACACACACACACACACACATAAACAAACGCACGCGCATGCACTCACTGACACACGCACATAAACAAACGCTTGAGCACGCACCCACGCACATATACGCACACACACACACACACACACACACCCGCACACGCCTGCCCGCCCGCCCACGCATGCACGCCCGCCCTCCCTCCTGCCCACCCACGCACTCAAGCACGCAGGCACACACACACACACACAAACAAACAAATGCGCGTGCACACACACAATAAACAAACGCACGCGCATGCATTAACTTACACACACATACAAACAAACAAATTACGCGTGCACACACACACACACATAAACAAACGTGCATGCATGCACTCACAGACACACGCAAATAAACAAACGCGCACGCATACACACGCGCGCGCACGCCTGCTGTACCAAAGTACGCACCTAAACAAACACGCACGCACACCGCCACGCATGCACTCACGCACACGCACGCACAAAATCACGCACAAACACAAACGAGCACGCGCACACACACATACACACACACACACACACACTTACACACACAAAACACATACACACGCATAAACAAACATGCGCGTAAGCACTCACAGACACAAGCACATAAACAAACTCGCGAGCACGCGCGCATGTAACCCCATACACACACACATACACACACACGCGCATGTACCCCCCCCCCCAACACACACACACACATACACACACGCGCGCATGTACCCGCACACACACACACAAACATACACACGCGCGCGTATACATAAACATACACGCACACGCATACGCACACACGCGCACACACACACACACGCACACATCACATTGGCACACACACACACACACACGTGCACACTCATACGCACCCGCACACACACACACACACGAACACACCCGCACACTCTCACACACACACACACACACACACATAAACAAACGCTCGCGTATGCACTCAAGCACACACACACACACACAAACAAACACGCGTGCACACACACACACACACTCACACACACATAAACAAACGCGCGTGCATGCACTCACAGACACACGCACATAAACAAACTTACGCGCACACACACTCGCACGCACGCACGCACCCATACGCACACACACACACACCCGCACACGCCCGCCCGCCCACGCACACACGCACGCCAGCCCTCTAGCTGGCCCGCCCACGCATGCACACACATACGAAAACACACAAGCACGCACGCACGTCCGCACACGCACGCACTGACTCACACACACAGACACATAGATACACACATAAACAAACGCGAATGCGCACACACACACATATAAACAAACGTGCGCGCATGCACTCACAGACACACTCACATAAGCAAACGTGCGCGAACGCACGCTCGCACCCACACACACAAACACACACATCCACGCAAGCAAGCACACGCCCGCCCACATAAGCACGCACGCACACCCGCTCACTCACCCACTCAAGCATCCACGCACGCACACAGGCACACACAAACATAAACGAGCGTGCGCGCACACACACACAAAACACACACAAAACACATACACAGGCATAAACAAACGCGCGCTCAAGCACTCACACACACACGCACATAAAAAAACACGCGTGCACGTGCGCCCGCATGCATGAACCTGCACACACACACACACACAAAGACACACACGCGCGTGTATACACACACACATACGCACACGCACACGCACACACGCGCACACACACACCCACATGCACACACACCAGATTGGCACACACACACACGTGCACACACATACGCACCCGCACACACACACACACAAACACATGCGCACACCCACACACACACACACCCGCACACGCCCACGTACGCACACACACACACACAACAAAAAAAAGCGCGTGCACACACACACACACAAATAAATGCGCGTGAACACACACATAAAAACAAACGCGCGCGCATGCATTCACACACAAACGAACATAAACAAACACGCGCGCATGCACTCATGCACACGCACGCATACACACATGCACAAACACAAACGAGCACGCGCACACACGCACACAATCATACACACAAAACACATACACACGCATAAACAAACGCACACCAGCACTCACACACACAGGCACATAAACAAATGCGCACGCAAGCGCGCACGCGCGCATGTACCCGCACACACACACACATACACACACGTGCGCGTATACTTAAAGACACACGCACACGCGCACACACACACTCACACGCACACACACCACATTGGCACACACACACACGTGCACACACATACGCACCCGCACACATACACACACGCACACACACATGCGCACACCCACACCCACACACCCGCACACGCCTACCTACGCACACACACATACACACACCAAAAAAAGCGCGTGCGCACACACACACACACACAAACAAACGCGCGTGCACACACACACAAAAACAAACACGCGCATGCACAAACACACAAACGCACATAAAGAAACATGCAGTCACACAGACGCGCGCGAAACCTATCACACGCACGCGCACACACGCACACCTACGCACGCGCATAAACAGACTCTCGCGCACACATACATACTCACACATACACCCACAAACACACGCACGTACGCACACCCATGCACACACGCACACACACGCACACACACACTCACACACACATACACTCACACACACATACGCACACCACACTCGCACGCATGCAGGCACAAACCCACATACACGTACGCATCCGCCCACACACACATGCACACACCCGCCAACACACACACACATAAACAAACGCACGCGCATGCACTCACTGACACACGCACACACACGCACACACACACTCACACACACACACACACTCACACACACATACGCACACCACACTCGCACGCATGCAGGCACAAACCCACATACACGTACGCATTCGCCCACACACATATGCACACACCCGCCAACACACACACACATAAACAAACGCACGCGCATGCACTCACTGACACACGCACATAAACAAACGTGTGCGCACGCACGCACGCCCATATACGCACACACACACACAAACCCGCACACGCCTGCCCTCCCCCCCCCCCCCCCCACGCCAGGCCGCCCGCCCACGCACGCACGCCCGCCCTCCCTCCTGCCCACCCACGCACTCAAGCACGCAGGCACACACACAAACACACACACACCACATCACATTCGCACGTACGCACACGCGCACACACACACAAACAAACAAACGTGCATGCACACACACAATAAACAAACACACGCGCATGCATTAACTTACACACATACAAACAAACAAACGCGCGTGCACACACACACATAAACAAACGTGCGTGCATGCACTCACAGACACACGCAAATAAACAAACGCGCATGAACATACACGCGCGCGCCCGCCCGCCAGGCCAAGTACGCATCTAAACAAACGCGCACACATACCCCACGCACACACTCACACACATGCACGCACACAGACACACGCACAAACATAAAAGAGGACACACACACACACACACACACACACACACACACACACACACACACACACACACACACACACACTCACACGCACAAAACACATATACACGCATCAACAAACGCGCGCGCAAGCACTCACCGACACAAGCACATAAACAAATACGCACGCACGCGCTTATGCACCTGCACACACACACACACACACATACACACACGCCCGCGTATACATAAGCACACACGCACACGCACACACACGCACACACACACACACGCACCCGCACACACACACACACACGTACAGACATACGCACACACGCATGCACGCACACACACACGCACGCGCTCACACGCACACACACCCGCACACGCTCATGTACGCACACACACACACACACCAAAAAAAGCGCATGCACACACACTAACAAACGCGCGTGCACACACACACAAAAACAAACGTGCGCGCATGCACTCACACACAAACGCACATAAACAAACATGCGGTCACACAGACACGCGCGGAAGCACGCATGCACACGCACACACACACACACACCTATGCACGCACCTCAACAGAGTCGCACGCACACACACATACTCGCATATACACCCACACACACACACGCACGTACGCACACCCACACACACGCACACACACGCACACACACACACTCTCACACACACTTACACACACATACGCACACCACATTCGCATGCAGGCACAAACACACACACACGTACGCACCCGCACACACACACACACACACACACATAAACAAACGCACGCGCATGCACTCACTGACACACGCACATAAACAAACGCGTGCGCACGCACGCACGAATCCATACGCACACACACACACACACACACACGCACATGCCTGGCCGCCCGCCCCCCGCGCCTGGCCGCCCGCAAACGCACTCACGCCCGCCCTCCCCTAAGCCCACCCACGCACTCAAGCACGCAGGCATACACACACACACACCATATCACACTCGCACGTATGCACACATGCACGCGCACACACACAAAAATAAACAAACGCGCATGCACACGCACACACACACAATAAACAAACGCACGCGCATGCACTCACTTACACACACACACACAAACAAACAAACGTGCATGCACACACACGCACACATAAACAAACGTGCGTGCATGCACTCACAGACACACGCAAATAAACAAACGCGCACGCACACACACTCACGCGCCCGCCCGCCAGACCAAGTACGCACCTAAACAAACGCGCACCCCCACCCCCACGCACGCACTCACGCACACGCACGTAGACACGCACGCACAAACACAAATGAGGACGCGCACACACATATGCACACACTCACACACACAAAACACATACACACGCATAAACAAACGCGCGCGCAAGCACTCACACACACAGGCACATAAACAAACGCGTGCGAGTATGTACGCACGCACGCACATACACACATACACACACCCACACACACACACATGCAGGCATTAACACACACACACACACACATGCACACACCCACACACAAACACCACACTCGCATGCACGCACATGCACTCACCCACACGCGCACACGCACGCACGCACGCCCACACGCACTCTCACGCACGCACGCTCACACACACTCTCACGCATGCACGCGCACACACGCACACCGACACGCACTCGCGCACACACTACACTGGCACACACACACGCACACGCATACATGTGCACACACCCCCACGCACTCGCAGACACACCACACTCTCTCTCACACACACACACCCACACACACACACATGCGCGCGCACGCACACATATGCACACACAAACACACAAACAAACGCACATGCACACACACACACACACACACAAACAAACGCGCGCGCATGCTCTCGAACACACACGCACATAAAAAAACACGTGCGCATAAACACACACGCGCAAGCACGCACACGCACGCACACACACACACACACACACACAAATAAACAGAATCGAGCGTGCACACATACACACACACACACACGCACGCATGCACACGCACATACATATACACTCACGCACGCGCGCGCACACTCACACACACACATACACACACACGCGTACGTATGCACGCACAAACACCCACACATACACCCACGCACACGCACACACACAAACACACACACATACACACACACCCGCGCACACACGCACAGAAACAAACGTGCGTGACTACATACATAAACAAACACGCGCGCATGCACTCACAGACACATGCACATAAACAAACACGCGTAAACACACACACGCGCGCACACTCACACGCCCACGCACCCACACGCACCCACCAATAAAAGCACGCACTCACACACACACACACCCAGGCACGCACGCACGCATGCACACATACACATACACACACACACACACACACACACGCACACACACATGCACACATTAGCACACACACACAAACACCCACGCACGCATGCACCCAGGGCGTATACTTCCTTATTTTTTTTTCATAACATAATATTACATTACATATAAGAAAACTCGTTTTACATACGAGGGAGTGAGATGAGAAAAGAAGTTACATAAAGAGATTGAGAGAGAGGCACGACACGCAGGCCGTATTCAAAAATCCCAAAACAATAATAAAGGAAAAACTAAGGCCATAACTGATCACCACAAATAAATAATAATAAACACACTTTTATTATTAGTTTAAAATTCCGATAATTAAATAAACTAAATTAAATTTCGGCTGATTGATCACACTTTGCAGACTTAGCCGGGGGTTCCGCTGCCCGGTCACGTATTTCACGTCGTTTCCTACACAACTTTTATGCATTTACAACCCCAACCGGAAAAGTCTGCGGCAATACAACACTTGTACTGCCATTAATCCTAATGCAACAATTTCATGCCGTCAAACACAACTCGATTGATAACTCAATATGATAGATCAACATGTCATTGCTTCACCATACTAACGTCGGATTCCGAAGCGAATGAAAATGATGATCTTTCAAAAGAATTACAATCCTTATGTGATTGAATGGATGAAATCAAAACAGTATATCCCATATACCATCTTTGCATCAGAATTTCTTATATCTTATATAAAAGTGATCGATCTAATTGTGTAACCTATGGATGATCAATGTATCGCACAACTTCACCATACTAATGTCGGTTTCTGAAGCATAATCAACATCAATCATCCAAATCGTACACAACAGATGCCAAATTTAATTAATCGTTTATTGTTAAATTCATTCTGTGTTTTAATCGAATCAAATACAGAAAAGACGGAAATTTAACAGTTATCAGATCCATGGTTTCGTAAGTGGCTCTGATACCACTGAAGGAAAATTGCGATCTAAACGCAGCGGAAAACAAAAATTTCCTTTAGTGATCCTTACGAATGAGCATGGTCAGTGATAGAATCGTTACCTCTTTGTGGCGATTCAGATCTTTGATGCAGTGATCACAAGCGTTGATGAAGTGCAACGCCTCTACTCAGTCCACACGAACAGCTTCCGATCACAGTGCTAGCTGCTTACGAACGGAATTATTTGAGTGAGAAAAGAGAATCAAAAACGAAATTGCATCAAGTGAAAGCTTCATCACAAGGGTTCCTTTTATAGACTCTCTTGTGGGTTGCGGGCTAAAAACCCAATTCACATGATCCATAATAATATTATATATTATTATAATAACTATTATTATAATAAATATATTTATTTTATTATTATTTTATAACCATTATAAAATAACAATAATTATTATTATATTATCCGAATTTCTATTTTTCACTTAAGTGCACCGTATCTTACGGTGTTCCTTTGATTTCTCTATCTCTCATCAAACTGTCCTTATGTGTGTGACCCTGTAGAATTTCGTAACGTTGGTAATTATATTAAATTATATATTTAACATAATAAACAGTAAGCGGTATCTAGCAACACATCACTGCTACCCAAGTCACGAAAATGTCATGTGATCTGACAAAACCTTTTTCGTGATAATATATGTTTGTACAATTACCCTTTTGCCCCTATGTCTATATTGAACACAAGGCATACACTGTGTCATCCTTGTCCAGTTCAATATTGGGCCCTTAGACATTTCTCCTGTTATGCAGGATTGGCAAATTCCATCTAGGACACTCATGTCCCTCAGCATGCTTCGTGGAGTGCCCATCAACTGTCTTTATGATCATCCAGTTACGGATAATGTTTGATCAGCAATAAAGCACCCGACTCTACATCTAGGGTCCATAGTGGTTTCAGGTCGAAGGGTGGTAATACACCATTATCACCATGAGAATAACTTATGACACTTTGCATAACATACTATGTAGTATTCTCATAGCGGGTCAATCCGGTATAAATACTACTCCTAATATTTATACCTATGTCAAGACTTGATAACTCTTTATCCATGATCCATGAGATGTGATCATCAGTCTATCTTCATAATAGTCTCAATGCTTTTAATGTTATCCCACTTTGCAATAAAGCTTGACTACGGATATTTTAAGAATAATGTCTTTATGTTTAATGGGATCTCATGATTAAGTCACACTTAACATTTCATTAAACAAACTAACTATTCTAGGGACTTTATTATTCTGAAAGACAAACATAATAAAGAAATGCCTTTTATTATTAAACGAATAATCCGATACAAGTACCAAAAAGTATTGGCCTCTAGGGCTTACACCAACACGCACACCCACCCACGCACGCATACACGCACTCACACACACACACACACCCACGCACGCATGCACATACATAAACACCCATCCATGGATGCACACCCACACACGCACACACACATGCACGCATTAACATACACAAACACCCGCGCACGCATGCGCCCACTCACACACACACACACCACACTCGCATGCATGCACACGCACGCACGCACCCGCATACACACACACACACACAAACTGACGCGTGTGCGCACACACATACACACATAAACAAACGTGCGCGCATGCACTCACACACACACACAAACAAACGTACGCGTAACACACATATAAATAAACGCGCATGCATGCACTCACAGGCACACGCACACAAACAAACGTGCACGCTGAAACGCACGCGTGCACGCACGATCCCACACACACGCACACACACACACACACGCACACACACCGACCCACTCGCACACGCCCGCCCGCCCATGCATCCACGCACACGCACGAACCCATGCACATGCACCCACGCACCCACGCACATACATACACACATGCACCCTCACACACACACACACACAAACAAACGCGCGTGCACACACTCACATAAACAAATGCACGCGCATGCAATCACAGACACAAGCACATAAACAAATGCGCGCACAAACAGACACACACACGCACCCACACACACACACACATGGACGCACAAACACACATACACACACACACCCATGCATGCACATAAACACGCGCACGCACACACACACACACACGCACACGCATGCAAGCACACACACAAACACGCACACAAACTCACCCACCCACCCACGCACACACAAAGAAACATGCGTGCACACACACATAAACAAACGCGCGTGCATGCACTCACAGACACACGCACATAAACAAACGCACGCACACACATACACAGGCACGCACATACGCACAGACACACACACACACACGCACACGCCAGCCCACTTGCCTATCCACCCACGCACATGCATGCACACACAAACACACACACACACACACGCACAAACAAATGCACGTGCACACACACACAAAAACAAATGCGCACGCACGCACTCACAGACACGCGCATATAACACAAACACGCACAAAAACACACGTGTGCGCGCAAGCACGCATACGCACGCACACACACGCACACACATACACACAGATATACACCCACACACATAAACAAACGCGCACGCACAAACACCAACACACACGCACGCATGTACACACACACACACATACACACCCACGCACACACATGCAAGCACGCACACAGACACACACATACAAAAACACTCTCGCACACACATACAACCACGCACGCATGCAAGCACGCACGCACACATACTCATACACACACAAAAAACGCGCGTGAACACACAAATAAATAAACGCGCGCGCATGCACTCACAGACACACGCACATAAACAAACACACGACACGCACACGCGCACTCACACACACACACATACGCACGCACGCGCGCAGTCATACACACACACAAACACGCTCACCCACCCACCCACTCACGCACGCACACACTCACACACACGCACGCACATTCACACATACACACACATACACACACAAACACACACAAACACAAACAAACGCGTGTGCACACGCACACAAAAACAAATGCGCATGCACACACACACAAAAACAAACGCGCGCGCATGCACTTGCGCACAAACACACAAACAAACGCGGGTGCACACACAGAGATAAACAAACGTGCACGCATGCACCCACAGACACACGCACAAAAACAAATGCGCACGGACATACGCTCGTACACACACACACACACACACACACACACACACACACCAACACACGCATGCACGCACGCGCGCGCACACACACACACACACTCACACACGCACCCACACTCGCGCACACACACCCACACACAATTACATGCACATAAACAAACACCCGCACACACAAACACACGTGCACACACACACACCCACACACTCACACACGCACCCACACTCGCGCACACACACATACTCATAGTTACATGCACTTAAATAAACACGCGCACACACACACACACACACACCATGCATGCACACTCACACTCACACACACACACATACGCACACGCAAGCACCCACACACAGTTACATGCACATAAACAAACACGCGCACACACAAACACACACACGCACACACACACACTCACACACACACACACACACACACACGCATACGGAAGCACCCACGCACAGTTACATGCACATAAACAAACACGCGCACACACACACACGTGCACACACATACACACACCCACACACTCACACACGCACCCACACTCGCGCACACACACACACCCACAGTTACATACACATAAACACACACGCGCGCACACACATACTCACGCGCGCACACACATGCACACACACACACACACACACTCCCACGCACACGCACACACACACACACACTCACACACACACCCACGCACACGCAAGCACCCACGCACAGTTACATGCACATAAACAAACACGCGCACACACAAACACACGCACACACATACACACCCCCACACACGCACCCCCCCCCCCCCCACACACAAAAACAAACGAGTGTGTACACACACACACAAAAACAAACGCGTGCGCATGCACTCACACACACACAAACAAACGCGCGTGCACACATACAGATAAACAAACGTGCGCGCATGCACTCACAGAGACACGCAAAAAAACAAACGCGTGCGCACAGACACACACTCGCACGCACGTACGCTCGTACACACACACACACACACACACACACACACACACACACACACACTCACACACGCACCCACAATCATGCACACACACCCATGCACTCACTCACGCACGCATGCACACACTCACCCACACACCCCACACATACACACACGCGTGAGAGAGCTTGCGCACCCACACACACAGGCATGCCCACACACAAACACACACACACACGCACAAACAAATGCGCGTGCACACACACACAAAAACAAACGCGCGCGCATGCACTCACATGCACACACACATAACAAACGCGCAGGCATAAACACGCGCGCGCACAAGCACCCATACGCACACACACACACACACACGAACATGGATGCACAAACACACACACACACCCATGCACGCACATAAACACGCACACACACACGCGCGCACACACACACACACGCAAGCACACACGCAAATACGCGCACACACTCACCCACCCACCCACGCACACACAAAGAAACGTGCGTGCACACACACATAAACAAACGCGCGTGCATGCACTCACAGACACACACACATAAACACACGCACGCGCGCACATACACATACGCGCATGCACGCTCACGCACATACGCACAGACCCACACACACACACACACACACCGACGCACACACACGTCAGCCCACCCGCCCGTCCACCCACGCACATGCACGTAGACACAAGTACACACACACACACGCACAAACAAACAAATGCGCGTGCACAGACACACAAAAACAAATGCGCGCGTATGCACTCACACACACACACACACGCACATAACACAAACACGCAAGCAAACACACGCGTGCACGCACACACACGCACACACATACACACCCACACACATAAACAAACGCGTACGCACAAACACAAACACACACGCACGCATGCACACACACACACACACATACACACCCACGCACACACATGCAAGCACGCACACAGACACACACATACAAAAACACTCTCACACACACACATACAACCACGCACGCACACATACACACACACACAAACAAACGCGCGTGACCACACAAATAAATAAACGCACACATGCACTCACAGACACACGCACATAAACAAACACGCGGCACGCACGCGCACACACACACACACACACACGCGTGCAGTCATACACACACACAAACACACTCACTCACCCACCCACCCATTCACGCACGCACGCACTCACACACACGCACGCACATTCGCACATACACACATACACACACACACACACACATGCACACAGTAACGCACACACAAACAAACAAACGCGTGTGCACACGCACACAAAAACAAATGTGCATGCACACACACACAAAAACAAACGCGCGCGCATGCACTTGCACAAACATACAAAGAAACGCGCGTGCACACACAGAGATAAACAAACGTGCGCGCATGCACCAACAGACACACACACAAAAAAAAACACGCACGCACGTACGCTCGTACACACACACAAACACACACACACACACACACACACACACACACACACAAGCACGCACACATGCGCACACACACACACACCAACACACCCACACACTCACACACGCACCCACACTCGCGAACACACACCCACGCACACTTAAATGCACATAAACAAACACCCGCACACACAAACACACGTGCGCACACACACACACACACACACACACACACACACACACACACTCATACATGCACCCACACTCGCGCACACAGACATACTCACAATTACATGCACATAAATAAACACGCGCACACACACACACACACACACCCACGCACACTCACACTCACACCCACACCCACGCACACGCAAGCACCCACGCACAGTTACGTGCACATAAACAAACACGCGCACACACACACGCACGTGCACACACATACACACACCCACACACTCACACACGCACCCACACTCGCGCACACAAACCCACTCACAGTTACATACACATAAACACACACACCACACTCGCATGCACGCACACGCACACACGCAAACACACACACTCACACACACACCCACGCACACGCAAGCACCCACGCACAGTTACATGCACATAAACAAACACGCGCACACACAAACACACGCACACACACACACTCATACACACACCCGCACACACACACAAACGCACACAAAAACAAACGTGTACGCATGCACTCACACACATACAAACAAACGTGCGTGCACACATACAGATAAACAAACATGCGCGCATGCACTCATAGAGACACACACAAAAACAAACGCGCGTGCACAAACACACATGCGCACGCACGTACGCTCGTACACACACACACACACACACACACACACACACCTATACACCCACACACTCACACACGTACCCACACTCACGTACACACACCCACGCACTCACTCACGCACGCATGCACACACTCACCCACACACCCCACACATACACACACGCGTGAGAGGGCTTGCACACCCCCACACATAGGCATTCCCACACACAAACACACACACGCACAAACAAATGCGCGTGCACACACACAAAAAAACAAACGCGCATGCATGCACTCTCACTCACACGCACATAAACAAACGCACACGCACAAACACGCGCGCGCACAAGCACGCTTACACACACACACACATGCACACACGCGCACACACACGCACACACACACACCCACGCACGCACGCAGGCACACACACGCACATACACACATACACACACACATACACACAGACACACACACACACATGCATGCACTAACACACACACACACACACACACAAACAAACGCGCGTGCAGACGCACATAAAAACAAACGCGCGTGCACACGCACACAAAAATAAACGCGCGCGCATGCACTTACAGACACACACACAAACAAACGCGCGTGCACACACACAGATAAACAAACGTGGGCACATGCACCCACAGACACACGCACAAAAACAAACACGCGCGCACAGACACAAACACACACGCACGCATGCACACACACACACACACATACACACCCACGCACACACATGCAAGCACGCACACAGACACACACATACAAAAACACTCTCTCACACACACATATAACCACGCACGCACACATACACACACACAAACAAACGCGCGTGACCACACAAATAAATAAACGCGCGCGCATGCACTCACAGACACACGCACATAAACAAACACACGACACGCACACGCGCACTCACACACACACACATACGCACGCACGCGCGCAGTCATACACACACACAAACACGCTCACCCACCCACCCACTCACGCACGCACACACTCACACACACGCACGCACATTCACACATACACACACATACACACACAAACACACACAAACACAAACAAACGCGTGTGCACACGCACACAAAAACAAATGCGCATGCACACACACACAAAAACAAACGCGCGCGCATGCACTTGCGCACAAACACACAAACAAACGCGGGTGCACACACAGAGATAAACAAACGTGCACGCATGCACCCACAGACACACGCACAAAAACAAATGCGCACGGACATACGCTCGTACACACACACACACACACACACACACACACACCAACACACGCATGCACGCACGCGCGCGCACACACACACACACACTCACACACGCACCCACACTCGCGCACACACACCCACACACAATTACATGCACATAAACAAACACCCGCACACACAAACACACGTGCACACACACACACCCACACACTCACACACGCACCCACACTCGCGCACACACACATACTCATAGTTACATGCACTTAAATAAACACGCGCACACACACACACACACACCATGCATGCACACTCACACTCACACACACACACACGCACACGCAAGCACCCACACACAGTTACATGCACATAAACAAACACGCGCACACACAAACACACACACGCACACACACACACTCACACACACACACACACACACACACACACGCATACGGAAGCACCCACGCACAGTTACATGCACATAAACAAACACGCGCACACACACACACGTGCACACACATACACACACCCACACACTCACACACGCACCCACACTCGCGCACACACACACACCCACAGTTACATACACATAAACACACACGCGCGCACACACATACTCACGCGCGCACACACATGCACACACACACACACACACACACACTCCCACGCACACGCACACACACACACACACACTCACACACACACCCACGCACACGCAAGCACCCACGCACAGTTACATGCACATAAACAAACACGCGCACACACAAACACACGCACACACATACACACCCCCACACACGCACCCCCCCCCCCCCCACACACAAAAACAAACGAGTGTGTACACACACACACAAAAACAAACGCGTGCGCATGCACTCACACACACACAAACAAACGCGCGTGCACACATACAGATAAACAAACGTGCGCGCATGCACTCACAGAGACACGCAAAAAAACAAACGCATGCGCACAGACACACACTCGCACGCACGTACGCTCGTACACACACACACACACACACACACACACACACACACACTCACACACGCACCCACAATCATGCACACACACCCATGCACTCACTCACGCACGCATGCACACACTCACCCACACACCCCACACATACACACACGCGTGAGAGAGCTTGTGCACCCACACACACAGGCATGCCCACACACAAACACACACACACACGCACAAACAAATACGCGTGCACACACACACAAAAACAAACGCGCGCGCATGCACTCACATGCACACACACATAACAAACGCGCAGGCATAAACACGCGCGCGCACAAGCACCCATACGCACACACACACACACACACGAACATGGATGCACAAACACACACACACACCCATGCACGCACATAAACACGCACACACACACGCGCGCACACACACACACACGCAAGCACACACGCAAATACGCGCACACACTCACCCACCCACCCACGCACACACAAAGAAACGTGCGTGCACACACACATAAACAAACGCGCGTGCATGCACTCACAGAC
Source organism: Lathyrus sativus (assembly GCA_963859935.3). Classification (NCBI taxonomy): domain Eukaryota; kingdom Viridiplantae; phylum Streptophyta; class Magnoliopsida; order Fabales; family Fabaceae; genus Lathyrus; species Lathyrus sativus. The sequence continues at coordinate 589,420 of CAWUDS030001563.1, forward strand.
ACACACACATAAACACACGCACGCGCGCACATACACATACGCGCATGCACGCTCACGCACATACGCACAGACCCACACACACACACACACACACCGACGCACACACACGTCAGCCCACCCGCCCGTCCACCCACGCACATGCACGTAGACACAAGTACACACACACACACGCACAAACAAACAAATGCGCGTGCACAGACACACAAAAACAAATGCGCGCGTATGCACTCACACACACACACACACGCACATAACACAAACACGCAAGCAAACACACGCGTGCACGCACACACACGCACACACATACACACCCACACACATAAACAAACGCGTACGCACAAACACAAACACACACGCACGCATGCACACACACACACACACATACACACCCACGCACACACATGCAAGCACGCACACAGACACACACATACAAAAACACTCTCACACACACACATACAACCACGCACGCACACATACACACACACACAAACAAACGCGCGTGACCACACAAATAAATAAACGCACACATGCACTCACAGACACACGCACATAAACAAACACGCGGCACGCACGCGCACACACACACACACACACACACGCGTGCAGTCATACACACACACAAACACACTCACTCACCCACCCACCCATTCACGCACGCACGCACTCACACACACGCACGCACATTCGCACATACACACATACACACACACACACACATGCACACAGTAACGCACACACAAACAAACAAACGCGTGTGCACACGCACACAAAAACAAATGTGCATGCACACACACACAAAAACAAACGCGCGCGCATGCACTTGCACAAACATACAAAGAAACGCGCGTGCACACACAGAGATAAACAAACGTGCGCGCATGCACCAACAGACACACACACAAAAAAAAACACGCACGCACGTACGCTCGTACACACACACAAACACACACACACACACACACACACACACACACACACACACACAAGCACGCACACATGCGCACACACACACACACCAACACACCCACACACTCACACACGCACCCACACTCGCGAACACACACCCACGCACACTTAAATGCACATAAACAAACACCCGCACACACAAACACACGTGCGCACACACACACACACACACACACACACACACACACACACACACACACTCATACATGCACCCACACTCGCGCACACAGACATACTCACAATTACATGCACATAAATAAACACGCGCACACACACACACACACACCCACGCACGCACACTCACACTCACACCCACACCCACGCACACGCAAGCACCCACGCACAGTTACGTGCACATAAACAAACACGCGCACACACACACGCACGTGCACACACATACACACACCCACACACTCACACACGCACCCACACTCGCGCACACAAACCCACTCACAGTTACATACACATAAACACACACACCACACTCGCATGCACGCACACGCACACACGCAAACACACACACTCACACACACACCCACGCACACGCAAGCACCCACGCACAGTTACATGCACATAAACAAACACGCGCACACACAAACACACGCACACACACACACTCATACACACACCCGCACACACACACAAACGCACACAAAAACAAACGTGTACGCATGCACTCACACACATACAAACAAACGTGCGTGCACACATACAGATAAACAAACATGCGCGCATGCACTCATAGAGACACACACAAAAACAAACGCGCGTGCACAAACACACATGCGCACGCACGTACGCTCGTACACACACACACACACACACACACACACACACACCTATACACCCACACACTCACACACGTACCCACACTCACGTACACACACCCACGCACTCACTCACGCACGCATGCACACACTCACCCACACACCCCACACATACACACACGCGTGAGAGGGCTTGCACACCCCCACACATAGGCATTCCCACACACAAACACACACACGCACAAACAAATGCGCGTGCACACACACAAAAAAACAAACGCGCATGCATGCACTCTCACTCACACGCACATAAACAAACGCACACGCACAAACACGCGCGCGCACAAGCACGCTTACACACACACACACATGCACACACGCGCACACACACGCACACACACACACCCACGCACGCACGCAGGCACACACACGCACATACACACATACACACACACATACACACAGACACACACACACACATGCATGCACTAACACACACACACACACACACACAAACAAACGCGCGTGCAGACGCACATAAAAACAAACGCGCGTGCACACGCACACAAAAATAAACGCGCGTGCATGCACTTACAGACACACACACAAACAAACGCGCGTGCACACACACAGATAAACAAACGTGGGCACATGCACCCACAGACACACGCACAAAAACAAACACGCGCGCACAGACACAAACACACACGCACGCATGCACACACACACACACACATACACACCCACGCACACACATGCAAGCACGCACACAGACACACACATACAAAAACACTCTCTCACACACACATATAACCACGCACACACACATACACACACACAAACAAACGCGCGTGACCACACAAATAAATAAACGCACGCGCATGCACTCACAGACACACGCACATAAACAAACACGCGGCACGCACGCGCACACACACACACGTGCACACACATACACACACCCACACACTCACACACGCACCCACACTCGCGCACACACACCCACCCACAGTTACATACACATAAACACACACGCGCGCACACACAGACTCACGCGCACACACACACACACACACACACACACACACACACACACACACACTCACTCCCACGCACGCGCACACACACACACACACACACACTCACACACACACCCACGCACACGCAAGCACCCACGCACAGTTACATGCACATAAACAAACACGCGCACACACAAACACACGCACACACATACACACCCCCACACACGCACCCCCCCCCCCACACACACAAAAACAAACGAGTGTGTACACACACACACACACAAAAACAAACGCGTGCGCATGCACTCACACACACACAAACAAACGCGCGTGCACACATACAGATAAACAAACGTGCGCGCATGCACTCACAGAGACACGCAAAAAAACAAACGCGCGCGCACAGACACACACTTGCACGCACGTACGCTCGTACACACACACACACACACACACCCATACACTCACACACGCACCCACAATCATGCACACACACCCATGCACTCACTCACGCACGCATGCACACACTCACCCACACACCCCACACATACACACACGCGTGAGAGCGCTTGCGCACCTACACACACAGGCATGCCCACACACAAACACACACACACACGCACAAACAAATGCGCGTGCACACACACACAAAAACAAACGCGCGCGCATGCACTCACACGCACACACACATAACAAACGCGCACGCATAAACACGCGCGCGCACAAGCACCCATACGCACACACACACACACGAACATGGATGCACAAACACACACACACACCCATGCACGCACATAAACACGCACACACACACACGCGCGCACACACACACACACGCAAGCACACACGCAAATACACGCACACACTCACCCACCCACCCACGCACACACAAAGAAACGTGCGTGCACACACACATAAACAAACGTGCGTGCATGCACTCACAGACACACGCACATAAACACACGCACGCGCGCACATACACATGCGCGCATGCACGCTCACGCACATACGCACAGACCCACCCACACACACACACACCGACGCACACACACGTCAGCCCATCCGCCCGTCCACCCACGCACATGCACGTAGACAAAAGTACACACACACACACACGCACAAACAAACAAATGCGCATGCACAGACACACAAAAACAAATGTGCGCGCATGCACTCACACACACACACACACGCACATAACACAAACACGCAAGCAAACACACGCGTGCACGCACACACACGCACATACATACACACCCACACAGATAAACAAACGCGCACGCACAAACACAAACACACACGCACGCATGCACACACACACATACACATACACACCCACACACACACATGCAAGCACGCACACAGACACACACATACAAAAACACTCTCACACACACACATACAACCACGCACGCACACATACACACAATCAAACAAACGCGCGTGACCACACAAATAAATAAACGCACACATGCACTCACAGACACACGCACATAAACAAACACGCGGCACGCACGCGCACACACACACACACACGCACGCGTGCAGTCATACACACACACAAACACACTCACTCACCCACCCACCCATTCACGCACGCACGCACTCACACACACGCACGCACATTCGCACATACACACATACACACACACACACACATGCACGCACTAACGCACACACACACAAACAAACGCGTGTGCACACGCACACAAAAACAAATGTGCATGCACACACACACAAAAACAAACGCGCGCGCATGCACTTGCACAACACATACAAAGAAACGCGCGTGCACACACAGAGATAAACAAACGTGCGCGCATGCACCAACGGACACACACACAAAAACAAACGCGCACGCATGTACGCTCGTACACACACACACACACACACACACACACACACACACACACACACACACACACACACAAGCACGCACGCATGCGCACACACACACACACCAACACACCCACACACTCACACACGCACCCACACTCGCGAACACACACCCACACACACTTACATGCACATAAACATACACCCGCACATACAAACACACGTGCACACACACACACACACACACACACACACACACACACACACACACTCATACATGCACCCACACTCGCGCACACAGACATACTCACAATTACAAGCACATAAATAAACACGCGCACACACACACACCCCCACGCACGCACACTCACACTCACACACACACCCACGCACACGCTAGCACCCACGCACAGTTACGTGCACATAAACAAACACGCGCACACACACACGCACGTGCACACACATACACACACCCACACACTCACACACGCACCCACACTCGCGCACACAAACCCACTCACAGTTACATACACATAAACACACACAAACACACGCGCACACACACACCCACACACACGCAAACACACACACTCACACACACACCCACGCACACGCAAGCACCCACGCACAGTTACATGCACATAAACAAACACGCGCACACACAAACACACGCACACACACACACACTCATACACACACCCGCACACACACACACGCACACAAAAACAAATGTGTACGCATGCACTCACACACATACAAACAAACGTGCGTGCACACATACAAATAAACAAACATGCGCGCATGCACTCATAGAGACACACACAAAAACAAACGCGCGTGCACAAACACACATGCGCACGCACGTACGCTCGTACACACACACACACACACACACACACACACACACGCACACACCTATACACCCACACACTCACACACGTACCCACACTCACGCACACACACCCACGCACTCACTCACGCACGCATGCACACACTCACCCACACACCCCACACATACACACACGCGTGAGAGGGCTTGCACACCCCCACACATAGGCATTCCCACACACAAACACACACACACACACGCACAAACAAATGTACGTGCACACACACAAAAAAACAAACGCGCACGCATGCACTCTCACTCACACGCACATAAACAAACGCACACGCACAAACTAGCGCGCACAAGCACGCTTACGCACACACACACATGCACACACGCGCACACACACGCACACACACACACACCCACGCACGCAGGCAGGCACACGCACGCACATACGCACATACACACACACATACACACAGACACACACACACACACACACACATGCATGCACTAACACACACACACACAAACAAACAAACGCGCGTGCAGACGCACATAAAAACAAACGCGCGTGCACACGCACACAAAAATAAACGCGCGCGCATGCACTTACAGACGCACACACAAACAAACGCGCGTGCACACACACAGATAAACAAACGTGGGCGCATGCACCCACAGACACACGCACAAAAACAAATACGCGCGCACAGACACAAACACACACGCACGCATGCACACACACACACACACATACACACCCACGCACACACATGCAAGCACGCACACAGACACACACATACAAAAACACTCTCTCACACACACATATAACCACGCACGCACACATACACACACACACAAAAAAACGCGCGTGACCACACAAATAAATAAACGCGCGCGCATGCACTCACAGACACACGCACATAAACAAACACGCGGCACGCACGCGCACACACACACACACACACACACACACACGTGCAGTCATACACACACACAAACACACTCACCCACCCACCCACTCACGCACGCACGCACTCACACACACGCACGCACATTCGCACATACACACATACACACACACACGCACACACATGCACGCACTAACACACACACACACAAACAAACGCGCGTGCACACGCACACAAAAACAAATGTGCATGCACACACACACACACAAAAACAAACGCGCGCGCATGCACTTGCACAAACATACAAAGAAACGCGCGTGCACACACAGAGATAAACAAACGTGCGTGCATGCACCAACAGACACACACACAAAAACAAACGCGCACGCACGTACGCTCGTACACACACACACACACACACACACCCCAACACAAGCACGCACGCACGCGCACACACACAGACACACCAACACACCCACACACTCACACACGCACCCACACTCGCGAACACACACCCACGCACACTTACATGCACATAAACAAACACCCGCACACACAAACACACGTGCACACACACACACACACACACACACACACACACACACACACACACACACACTCACACACGCACCCACACTCGCGCACACAGACATACTCACAATTACATGCACATAAATAAACACGCGCACACACACACACACACCCCCACGCACGCACACTCACACTCACACACACACCCACGCACACGCAAGCACCCACGCACAGTTACGTGCACATAAACAAACACGCGCACACACACACGCACGTGCACACACATACACACACCCACACACTCACACACGCACCCACACTCGCGCACACAAACCCACTCACAGTTACATACACATAAACAAACACAAACACACGCGCACACACACACCCACACGCACGCACACACACACACTCACACACACACACCCACGCACACGCAAGCACCCACACGCACGCACACACACACACACACACACCCATACACACACCCGCACACACACAATCGCACACAAAAACAAACAAGTGTGCACACATACACACAAAAACAAACGTGTACGCATGCACTCACACACATACAAACAAACGTGCGTGCACACATACAGATAAACAAACGTGCGCGCATGCACTCATAGAGACACACACAAAAACAAACGCGCGTGCACAAACACACATGTGCACGCACGTACGCTCGTACACACACACACACACACCTATACACCCACACACTCACACACGTACCCACACTCACGCACACACACCCACGCACTCACTCACGCACGCATGCACACACTCACCCACACACCCCACACATACACACACGCGTGAGAGGGCTTGCACACCCCCACACATAGGCATTCCCACACACAAACAGACACACACGCACAAACAAATGCGCGTGCACACACACAAAAAAACAAACGCGCGCGCATGCACTCTCACTCACACGCACATAAACAAACGCACACGCACAAACACGCGCGCGCACAAGCACGCTTACGCACACACACACATGCACACACGCGCACACACACGCACACACACACACACCCACGCACGCACGCACGCACACGCACGCACATACGCACATACACACACACATACACACACACACACACACACACACACACATGCACGCACTAACACACACACACACACACACAAACAAACGCGCGTGCAGACGCACATAAAAACAAACGCGCGTGCACACTCACACAAAAATAAACGCGCGCGCATGCACTTACACACACACACACAAACAAACGCCCGTGCACACACACAGATAAACAAACGTGGGCGCATGCACCCACAGACACACGCACAAAAACAAACACGCGCGCACAGACACACACACGCATGCACGTACGCTCGTACACACACGCATACACACACACACACCAACACACGCACGCACGCACACACACACGCACACACACACACACACACCCAGACACCCACACACTCACACACGCACCCACACTCGCGCACACACACCCACGCACAGTTACATGCACATAAACAAACACGCGCACACACAAACACACGTGCACACACAGACACACACTCACACACACTCACCCACACTCGCGCACACACACCCTCTCATAGTTACATGCACATAAACAAACACGCGCACACATAAACACACGCGCACACACACACGCCCCCCCCCCACGCACGCACACACACTCACACACACACCAACACACACGCAAGTACCCACGTACAACTATATGCACATAAACAAACACACGCACTCACAAACACACGCGCACACGCACCCGCACACACACGCACAAAAACAAACGCGCGCGCATGCTCTCACACACACACAAACAAATGCGCGTGCACACACACAGATAAACAAACGTGCGCGCATGCACTTACAGACACACACACAAAAACAAACGTGCGCACACATACACACACGCGCCCGTACGCTCGTACACACACGCACACACACACACACACTCACACACGCACCCACTCTCGCGCGCACACACCCATGCACTCCACACCCCACACGTGCACGCATGCACACACTCACCCATACACCCCACACCCCACACATAGACACACGCGTGAGGGCGCTTGCGCACTCACACACACACTGGCACGCACGCACTAAACACACGCACACACGTATGTAAACGCACACGTGCACGCGCGTATGCACGCACGCACACACTCACACGCACCCTCCCACATACACACACACACAAACAAACGCGCGTGCAAACACGCACATAAACAAACGCACGCGCATGCACTCATACACACACACACACACACAAATAAACGCGCGTGCACACCCAAGCACACGCACGCGCGCACACACGCACATAAACACACACGCGCGCACACCCACACACAGAACCACGCAGACGCACGCGCATACATGCACACACACGCACCCGCGCGCACACCCATACACACGCACTCGTGCGCACTCACACGCACATACAAGCAAACACGCATAATTAAACACATAAATAAACGTGTGCGCATGCACTCACAGACACATGCACATAAACAAACTCGCACACACACACACACACGCGCGTGCCCATACCCCCTCACACCCACGCACGCACGCATGCACACACACACACACATCCACGCACGCACGCACACACACACCCATGCACACATGCACGCGCACACACACACATACACAAACACTCTCACGCACGCACGCACGCACGCACGCCCATCCCCCACGCACGCACCCACGCACGCACACAGACATGAACACACACACACACACACACGAGCGCGCGCACACACAAACACTCACATACAAAACACATACACACACTTAAACAAATGTGCACACATGCACTCACACACACACGCACATTAACAAACGCGCGCGCACACACACATTCGCTCACGCACCCGCACACACACACACACACACATACACAGACATGCGCGCATACACACATACGCGCACACGCACACACACATGCACACGTACACGTACACACACACCCACACGCACTCGCACACACACCATACTAGCACACACACATGCACATGCACACATGTGCACACACCCGCACGCGCGCACGCACGCACTCGCGCACACAACACACTCACACACACACACACACACACACACGCAGGCACACACAAGCACATACACAAACAAACGCACCCGCTCACACACACACAAACAAACGCGCGTGCACACACACAAACAAACGCGCGTGCACACAGACACACACAAACAAACGCACACACACACACACACAAAACCAAACACGTGTGCACACAACACAAACAAACAAACGCGCGTGCACATATAGACATAAACAAACGCGCGTGCATGCTATAACACACACACGCACATAAACAAACGCGCGTAAGCACGCACACGCACGCACACACATGCACACATACACACACAGAAACACACACACGCAAACAAAACAGACGCGCACGCCCACACACACACGCAAACAAAACAGACGTGCGCGCCCACGCACACGCTCACGCACACACACACACACATACACCCACGCACACGCATGCACACACACAAACATACACACACACACACACACACGCGCGCACGCATACACTCGCACACACCCACACATACACCCACACACACGCACGTGCGCGGACACACACACACGCGCACACGCACCCGCGCACATACTAACAAACAAACGTGTGGCACTACACATATAAACAAACACGCGCGCATGCACCCACAGACACATGCACATAAACAAACACGCGCACACACAAACACACGCACGCGCACACGCATACACACACACACTCATGCACGCGCACGCACACACACACACACACACAAACAAACAAACGCGCGTGCACACACACACACACAAAAACAAACACACGCGCATGCAGTCACACACACACAAACAAACGCGCGTGCACACCCACAGATAAACAAACGTGCACGCATGCACTCACAAACACACACACATAAACAAACGCGCGCGTACAGACCCATACACGCACACACACTCGTACGCACACGCGCACACATATGCACACACTCACACACACACGCGCGCACACACACACACGCGCGCGCACACACACACACGCGCGCACACCCACACACGCACACTAACCCACGCTCGCACGCATGCACTCACACGCACACACCCTCACACCCACGCACGCACGCATTCACACGCACACACACACACACACACACACCCACGCACACACACATGCACACATTAACACACACAAACACCCACCCACGCATGCACTTACCCACCGACACACACACCCACACACACACCACACTCACATGCACGCGCACGCACGCATGCACCCGTACACACATACAAACGCACGTGCACACACACACACACACACACACACATATATATATATATATATATATATATATATATATATATATATATATATATATATATATATATATATATAAACGCGAGCGCATGCACTCAAAGATACACACACACACAAAGAAACGCGCGCGCCAACACACACACACACACACGGACCCACCCGCACACGCCCGCCCGCGCACGCACATGCACGCACCCATGCACATGCACACACACCCACGCACATACATACACACACGCACCCTCACACACACACACACACAAACAAACGCGCGTGCACACACTCACATAAACAAACGCGTGCGCATGCGATCACTGACTCAAGCACATAAACAAACGCGTGCACAAACACACACACACGCGCCTACACACACACACATGGACGCACAAACACACACACACACACACCCACACACACCCATGTACGCACATAAACACGCACTCACACACGCACACACACCCACACATATACACACACGCAAGCACACACGCAAACACGCACACACACTCACCCACCATCCACGCACACACAAACAAATGTGCGTGCACACACACATAAACAAACGTACGTGCATGCACTCACAGACACACGCACATAAACAAATGCTCTCGCACATACTCACAGACGCACACACACACACACACCCACGCACGCACACGCCAGCCCGCCTGCCCGCCCAAACACTCACGCATGCAGGCCCTCCTGCCCGTCCACCCACGCACATGCATGCACACACAAACACACACACACACACACACACACACACACACGCACAAACAAATGCGCGTGCACGCACACACAAAAACAAATGCGCGCGCATGCACTCACACGCACACGCACAAAACACAAACGCGCACGCAAATACACACGCACGCGCAAGCACGCATACGCACGCACGCACACACACGGACCCATCCGCGCACGCCTGCCCGCCCATGCACCTACGCACAAGCACACACCCATGCACAGGGACACACGCACCCACGCACATACATACACACACGCAGCCGCACACACACACAAACAAACGTGCGTGCACACACTCTCATAAACAAACGCGCGGGCATGCTGTCATAGACACACGCACATAAACAAATGCGTGCACACAAACACACACGCGCCCACACACACACACACACGCACGCATGCTTACACACACACACACACACACACACGTACGCACCTGCATACCCACACACACAAACAGACGCGCGTGCGCACACACACACATAAACAAACGCGCGTGCATGCACTCGCACACACACACAAACAAATGCACGTGCACACACATATAAATAAACGCGCATGCATGCACTCACAGACACACGCACACAAAGAAACGCGTACGCCGAAACACACGCGTGCACGCACGAACCCACACACGCACGCGTGCACACACACGCACACACACGCCGACCCACCCGCACACGCCCGCCCGCCCATGCACCCACGCACACGCACGCACCCATGCACATACACACACGCACCCTCTCTCACACACACACACACACACACAAACAAACGCGCGTGCACACTCTCATATAAACAAACGCGCGCACATGCAATCACAGACACAAGCACACAAACAAACGCGCGCACAAACACACACACACACACGTGCCCACACACACACACACACACATGGACGCACAAACACACACACACACCCATGCACGCACATAAACACACACTCACACACACACACATCCACGCACACACACACACCCACGCACGCAAGCACACACGCAAACACGCACACACACTCACCCACCCACCCACGCACACACAAACAAACGTGCGTGCACACACACATAAACAAACGCGCGTGCATGCACTCAGAGACACACACAA
>CAWUDS030001563.1:607500-617500 GCA_963859935.3 Lathyrus sativus
ACAAACACACACACATAAACAAACGCGCGCACACAGACCCATACACGCACACACGCTCGTACGCACACGCGCACACATATGCACACACTCACACACACACACGCGCGCACACGCACACACGCACGCACACCCACACACGCACACTAACCCACGCTCGCACGCATGCACTCACACGCACACACCCTCACACCCACGCACGCACGCATTCACACGCACACACACACACACACACCCACGCACACACACATGCACACATTAACACACACAAACACCCACCCACGCATGCACTTACCCACCCACACACACACCCACACACACACCACACTCACATGCACGCGCACGCACGCATGCACCCGTACACACATACAAACGCACGTGCACACACACACACACACACACACACACACACACACACACACACACACACACACACACACACACATATATATATATATATATATATATATATATATATATGTATATATATATATATATATATATATATATATATATATATATATATATATATATATATATATATAAACGCGAGCGCATGCACTCAAAGATACACACACACACAAAGAAACGCGCGCGCCAACACCCATACACACGGACCCACCCGCACACGCCCGCCCGCGCACGCACATGCACGCACCCATGCACATGCACACACACCCACGCACATACATACACACACGCACCCTCACACACACACACACACACACAAACAAACGCGCGTGCACACACTCACATAAACAAACGCGTGCGCATGCGATCACTGACTCAAGCACATAAACAAACGCGTGCACAAACACACACACACGCGCCTACACACACACACATGGACGCACAAACACACACACACACACACCCACACACACCCATGTACGCACATAAACACGCACTCACACACCCACACATATACACACACGCAAGCACACACGCAAACACGCACACACACTCACCCACCATCCACGCACACACAAACAAATGTGCGTGCACACACACATAAACAAACGTACGTGCATGCACTCACAGACACACGCACATAAACAAATGCTCTCGCACATACTCACAGACGCACACACACACACACACACCCACGCACGCACACGCCAGCCCGCCTGCCCGCCCAAACGCTCACGCATGCAGGCCCTCCTGCCCGTCCACCCACACACATGCACGCACACACAAACACACACACACACACACGCACAAACTAATGCGCGTGCACGCACACACAAAAACAAATGCGCGCGCATGCACTCACGCGCACACGCACAAAACACAAACGCGCACGCAAATACACACGCACGCGCAAGCACGCATACGCACGCACGCACACACACGGACCCACCCGCGCACGCCTGCCCGCCCATGCACCTACGCACAAGCACACACCCATGCACAGGGACACACGCACCCACGCACATACATACACACACGCAGCCGCACACACACACAAACAAACGTGCGTGCACACACTCTCATAAACAAACGCGCGTGCATGCTGTCATAGACACACGCACATAAACAAATGCGTGCACACAAACACACGCGCGCCCACACACACACACACGCACGCATGCTTACACACACACACACACACACACACACACACACACACACACGTACGCAACTGCATACCCACACACACAAACAGACGCGCGTGCGCACACACACACACACATAATCAAACGCGCGCGCATGCACTCGCACACACACACACACAAACAAATGCACGTGAACACACATATAAATAAACGCGCATGCATGCACTCACAGACACACGCACACAAAGAAACGCGTACGCCGAAACACACGCGTGCACGCACGAACCCACACACGCACGCGTGCACACACACGCACACACACGCCGACCCACCCGCACACGCCCGCCCGCCCATGCACCCACGCACACGCACGCACCCATGCACATACACACACGCACCCTCACACACACACACACACAAACAAACGTGCGTGCACACTCTCATATAAACAAACGCGCGCACATGCAATCACAGACACAAGCACACAAACAAACGCGCGCACAAACACACACACACACATGGACGCACAAACACACACACACACCCATGCACGCACATAAACACGCACTCACACACACACATCCATGCACACACACACACACCCACGCACGCAAGCACACATGCAAACACGCACACACACTCACCCACCCACCCACGCACACACAAACAAACGTGCGTGCACACACACATAAACAAACGCGCGTGCATGCACTCAGAGACACACACAAATAAACAAACACGCGCGCCCACACATACGAGCGCACGCACACTCTCACACACACGCACACACACACACACACACACACGCACACGCCAGCCCACCCGCCCGCCCAAGCACTCACGCATGCAGGCCCTCCCGCCCGCCCGTCCACCCACGCACATGCACACACTCACAAACACACACACACACACACACACACACACACACACACACACACACACAAATGTGCGTGCACACACACACAAAAACAAATGCGCGCGCATGCACTCACACACACACACACGCACGCACACACACTCACACACATAAACACACGCACACCCACGCACATAAACAAACGTGCACGCACAAACACAAACACACACGCACGCATGCACACACACATACACACCCACACACACGCATGCCAGCACGCACACAGACACACACATACAAAAACACTCACACACACACACATATACAACCACGCACGCATGCAAGCATGCACACACACATACACACACACACACATACAACCACGCACGCATGCACGCACGCACACACACTCACACACAGACACACGCACATAAACAAACACGCAGAACGCACGCGCACGCACACACACATGCACACAGTCATACACACACAAATACACTCACCCACCCACCCACCCACTCACGCACGTACGCACTCACACACACGCACGCATATTCACATATAGATACACATACACACACACACACACACACGCATACACACACACATGCACGCACTAACACAAGCACACACACACACACAAATAAACGCGCGTGCAGACGCACACATAAACAAATGCGTGTGCACACACACACACAAAAAAACAAACGTGCGTGCATGCCCTTGCACACACACACACACACAAACAAACGCGCGTGCACACACATATTTAAACAAACGTGCGCGCATGCACCCACCTACACACGCACGTATGTACGCTCGTACACACACGCACACACACACACACACACACCAACACACGCACGCACGCACGCGCACACACCCACACACCCATACACCCACACACTCACACACGCACTCACACTTGCGCACACACACCCACGCACAGTTACATGCATATAAACAAACACGCGCACACAGAAACACACGTGCACACACACACACCCCACACATTCACACACGCAGCCACACTCGCGCACACACACCCACTCACAGTTACATGCACATAAACAAACACGCACACGCACACACACACACATACACCCACATACGCACACACACACTCACACACACACCCACGCACATGCAAGCACCCACGCACAGTTACATGGACATAAACAAACACGCGCACACACACACGCACGTGTACACACATACACACACCCACACACTCACACACGCACCCACACTCGCGCACACACACCCACTCACAGTTACATGCACATAAACAAACAGGCGCACACACAAACACACGCGCACACACACACACACCCCCACGCACGCACGCGCACACACACACACACGCACACACACACACTCACACACACATCCACGCACACGCAAGCACCCACGCACAGTTACATGCACATAAACAAACACGCGCACACACAAACACACACACACACACACGCACCCGCACATACACACACACACAAAAACAAATGCCCGTGCACACACATACACAAAAACAAACGCGCGCACATGCTCTCACACAGACACACACACAAACAAATGCGCATGCACACACACAGATAAACAAATGTGTGCGCATGAACTCACAGACACACGCAAAAAAACAAACGCGCGTGCACAGACACACATGCGCACGCACGTACTCTCGTACACACACGCACACACACAGACACACCCACACACCCACACACTCATACACACACCCATACTCGCGCACACACACCCACGCACTCACTCACGCACGCATGCACTTACTCACCCACATACCCGACACATACACACACGCGTGAGCGCGCTTGCGCACCCACACACACACTGGCATGCACGCACACACACACACACACACACACACACACACACACACATAAAACGCGCAAGCATGCACTCACACACGCACATAAACAAACGTGCATGCACAAACACGCGCGCGCACAAGCACGCATACCCACACACACACATGCACACACGCGCACACACACACACACACGCACATAAACAAACGCGCGCGCACAAACACAATCACACACGCACGCGCACACGCACACATACACACCCACGCACACGCAGGCACGCGCGCACACAGACATACACATACACAAACACTCTCACACACAGACACACACACAATCACGCACGCATGCAAGCACGCACACACACATACACACACACACAAACAAACGCGCGTGAACACACAAATAAACAAACGTGCGCGCATGCACTCACGGACACAAGTACATAAACAAACACGCGGCACACACGCACACACACACACACGCACACACCCATGCAGTCACACTCACACACAAAAACACACTCACCTACCCACCCACTCACGCACGCACGCACAATCGCACGCACAAACACACATACACACACATACACACACACACACACGCGCACACACACACACACACGCGCGCGCGCGCACACACATGTACGAACTAACACACACACAAAAACAAACGCGCGTACACACGCACACAAAGACAAACGCACGTGCACACACACACACAAAAACAACGCGCGTGCATGCACTCACACACACACAAAAACAAACGCGCGTGCGCACACACAGATAAACAAACGTGCGCGCATGCATCCACAGACACGCACAAAAACAAACACGTGCACACAGACACATACGCGCACGCACGTACGCTCGTACACACACGCACACACACACCAACACACGCACGCACGCACACGCACACACACACCCACACGCCCACACACTCACACACGCACCCACACTTGCGCACACACACCCACGCACAGTTACATCCACATAAACAAATACGCGCACACACAAACGCACGTGCACACACAACCACAACCACACACTCACACACACACCCACACTCGCGCACACACACCCGCTCATAGTTACATGCACATAAACAAACACGCACACACACAAACACACGCACACACCCCCACGCATGCACACACACTCACACACACAACCACGCAAACGCAAGCACGCACACACAGTTACATGCACATAAACAAACACGCGCACACACAAACACATGCGCACACACACTCACACACGCACCCGCACACACACACACACACAAACAAACGCGCGTGCACACACATACACAAAAACAAACGCACGCAAATGCGCTCAGACACACACACAAGCAAACGCGCGTGCACACACACAGATAAACAAACGTGCGCGCATGCACTCACAGACACACGCACAAAAACAAACGCGCGTGCACACACACAGATAAACAAACGTGCGCGCATGCACTTACTGACACACGCACAAAAACAAACGCGCGTGCCCATACACACACGCGCACGCACGTACGCTCGTACACACACGCACACACACACACACACACACCCACACACTCACACACGCACCCACACTCGCGCACACACACCCATGCACTCACTTACGTACGCACACACTCACCCACACACCCCACACATACACACACGCATGAGCGCGCTTGCGCACCCACACACACACTGGCACACACGCACTCAAACACACGCACGCACGTATGTAAACGCACACGTGCACGCGCGTACCCACGCACCTGCCGACATACACACAAACAAACAAACGCGTGTGCACACACGCACACAAACAAACGCGCGCGCATGCTCTCACGCACATACAAACAAACGCGCGTGCACACCCCTGCACACGCACGCGCACTTACGCACACACATAAACACACACGCGCGCACACATGCACGCACTTACACCCACACACACACACACACGCACACGCACGCGCGTACACACACACGCACACGCATGCACACACACACATACATACACACACACACACACACACACACTCGCGCACACACACACATACAAACAAACGCGCATGACTAAGCACATAAATAAACGTGCGCACATGCACTCACTGACACAAGCACATAAACAACTCGCACACAAACATACACACGCGTGCGCATACACCTTCACACCCACGCACGCACACCTGCACACACACATCCACGCACGCACGTACACACATACACACCCATGTACGCACGCACGCACACACACACACGCACACATACACAAACACACCCACGCACGCATGCACGCAACCACGCACACCCCCCACGCACCCAAGCAGACACAAACACACACACACACACAAACACGAGCGCGCACACACCCAAACACTCACACACAAAACACATACACACACTTAAACAAACGCGCGCGCATGCAATCACACACACACACACGCATATAAACAAACGCGCGTGCACACTGACACACACACACACACACAAACAAACACGCATACACACACACATACAAACAAACGCGCGTGCACACACACACAAACAGACAAACGCGCATGCACACACACACACAAATAAACAAACGTGCGCGCATGCTATCACACACATGCATACACACGCACACACATGCACACATACACACACACACACAAACGCACACACAAACGCAAACAAAACAGACGCGCGCGCCCACACACACACGCACGCGCACACTCACACGCACATACACTCACGCACACGCACGCACACACATACACACCAACACGCGCGCGCGCCCGCATGCACACACACGCACACACAAATAAACAAACAAACGTGTGTGCACACACACACAAAAACAAACGCGGGCACATGCAGTCACACACACACAAACAAACGCGCGTGCACACATACAGATAAACAAACCTGCGCGCATGCACTCACAGACACACGCACATAAACAAATGCGCGCCCACAGACCGACACACGCACGCATGCTCGTACACACACGCACACAAACACACGCGCGCACACCCACACACGCACGCACGCGCACCAACCCAAGCATGCACTCACACACACACCCACACACCCACGCACGCACGGGTACACAAGCATACACACACACACACATGCACGCATTAACACACACAAACACCCATGCACGCATGCACCCACCCACCAATATACACACCCACACACACACCACACTCGCATGCACGTGCACGCACGCACGCACCCGCACACACAAATAAACAAACAGGCGTGCGCGCGCTCACACTCACACACACACACTCATAAACAAACGTGCGCGCATGCATTCTTACACACGCACACACACAAACAAACGCGCGTGCACACACAAATGTAAATAAACGCGCGCGCATGCACTCACAGACACACGCCAATAAACAAACGCGCGCGCCGAAACACACATGCGCAAGCACGCTCCCAGACACACGCGCACACACACACGGACCCACCCGCACACGACCGCCCGCCCACGCCCCGACGCACAAGCACACACCCATGCACAGGCACACACGCACCTACGCACATACATACACACACGCAGTCGCACACGCAAATACACACACACAAACAAACGTGCGTGCACACACTCACATAAACAAACGCGCGCGCATGCAGTTACATGCACACACATATAAACAAACGCGCGCACACAAACACACGCGCGCCCACGCCCGCCCACACACACACGCACAGGCACGCATATAAACGCACACGCAAGCACACACGCAAACACGCACACACACTCACCCACCCACCCACGCACACACAAACAAACGTGCGTGCATACACACATAAACAAACGCGCGTGTATGCACTCACAGACACATGCACATAAACAAACGTACACGCACACACACACACACGCACGCTCGCACACATACGCACAGACACCCACACACGCACACACACCCACACACGCACACGCTAGCCCACCCGCCCGCCCAAGCACTCACGCATGCAGGCCCTTCCGCCTGCCCGTCCACCCACACGCATACACAAACACACACACACACACCCACAAACAAATGCGCGTGCACACACACACACACACAAGCACGCATACGCACGCACACACACGCGTATACGTACACACACACACACACACGCACATAAACAAACGCGCGCGCACAAACACACACACACGCACATAAACAAACGCGCGTGCACAAACACACACACACGCATGCATACACACATACACACCCACGCACACGCACACACGCACACAGACACACACATACACAAACACTCTCTCTCACACACACACAACCACACACGCATGCAAGCACACGTGCACGCACAAGCGCGCGCGAACGCACGCCCCCACGCTCGCACAAGCAGACAAACGCGCGTGAACACACAAATAAACAAACACGCGCACATGCACTCACAGACACAAACACATAAACAAACACGCGGCACACACACACACACATACACACCCACACACACGCATGCCAGCACGCACACAGACACACGCATACAAAAATACTCACACACACACACACACACATACAACCACGCACGCATGTAAGCACGCACGCACACATACACACACACACAGACACACACAGAAACACACACACACACACACAAACAAACGCGCGTGAACACACAAATAAACAAACCCGCGCGCATGCACTCACAGACACACGCACATTAACAAACACGCGGAACACACACGCGCACACACACACACGCACGCAGTCATACACACACACAAATACACTCACCCACCCACTCACGCACGTACGCACTCACACACACGCACACACATTCACATATAGACACAAATACACACACACACACACATACACAAGCAGTCATACACACACACAAATACACTCACCCACCCACTCACGCACGTACGCACTCACACACACGCACGCACATTCACATATACACACACATACACACACACACGCGCACACACACACACACACTCACGCACTAACACACACACACACGCACACACAAACAAACGCGCGTGCAAACGCACACAAAAACAAATGTGCATGCACACACACACACACAAAAATAAACGTGCGCGCATGCACTTGCACACACATACAAACAAACGCGCGTGCACACACACACACATAAACAAACGTGCGCGCATGCACCCACCTACACACGCACAAAAACAAACGCGCACGCATGTACGCTCGTACACACACGCACACACACACACGCACGGACGCACCCGCACACACTCACACACCCACACACCCACACACTCACACACGTACCCACACTCGCGCACCCACACCCACGCATAGTTACATGCATATAAACAAACACACGCACACACAAATACACGTGCACACACACACACCCCACACATTCACACACGCACCCACACTCGGGCACACACACCCACTCACAGTTACATGCATATAAACAAACACGCACACGCGCACACACACGCACACCCCCACATACGCACACACACACTCACACACACACACCCACGCACACGCAAGCACCCACGCACAATTACATGCACATAAACAAACACGCGCGCACACACACACGCACGTGCACACACATACACACACCCACACACTCACACAAGCACCCACACTCGCGCACACACACCCACTCACAGTTACATGCACATAAACAAACAGGCGCACACATAAACACACGCGCACACACACACCCCCACGCACGCACCACACACACCCACACACACACACACGCACACGCAAGCACCCACGCACAGTTACATGCACATAAACAAACACGCGCACACACA
>CAWUDS030001563.1:620000-622500 GCA_963859935.3 Lathyrus sativus
CAAACGCGCATGCACACACACACACATAAACAAACGAGCGTGCATGCTATCACACACATGCACACACACGCACACACATGCACACATACACACACACAAACACACACACACACGCAAACAAAACAGACGCGCGCGCCCACACACACACGCACGCGCACACTCACACACACATACACCCACGCACACGCATGCACACACATACACATAAACACGCGTGCGCGCCCGCATGCACACACACGCACACACAAACACACAAACAAACGTGCGTGCACACACACACAAAAACAAACGCGGGCACATGCAGTCACACACACACAAACAAACACGCGTGCACACATACAGATAAACAAACGTGCGCGCATGCATTCACAGACACACGCACATAACCAAACGCGCGCGCACAGACCCACACACGCACATACACACGCGCGCGCGCACACACACCCACGCACGCACGCACACCTACACACGCACGCACGCACACCAACCCACGCATGCACTCACATACACACCCACACACCCACGCACGCACGTGTACACAAGCATATACACACACACATGCACGCATTAACACACACAAACACCCATGCACACATGCACCCACCCACCCACATACACACCCACACACAAACAAACAAACACGCGTGCGCGCGCGCTCACGCACACACACACACACACACATAAACAAACGCGCGCGCATGCATTCGTACACAAATGTAAATAAACGCGCGCGCATGCACTCACAAACACACACACATAAACAAACGCGCACGCATGCGCTCCCAGACACACGCACACACACACACACGGACCCACCCGCACACGACCGCCCGCCCACGCCTCCACACACAAGCACACACCCATGCACAGGCACACACGCACCCACGCACATACATACACACACGCAGCCGCACACGCAAACACACACACACACACAAACAAACGCGCGTGCACACACTCACATAAACAAACGCGCGTGCATGCGGTCACATGCACACACATATAAACAAACGCACGCACACGCCCGCCCACACACACACACACACGCACGCACATAAACGCACACGCAAGCATACACGCAAACACGCACACACACTCAACCACGCACACAAAAACAAACGTGCGTGCACACACACATAAACAAACGCGCGTGCATGCACTCACAGACACACACACATAAACAAACGTACGCGCGCACACACACACACACACACGCACGCTCGCACACATACGCACAAACACACACACACACGCACACACACCCACACACGCACACGCTAGCCCACCCGCCCGCCCAAGCACTCACGCATGCAGGCCCTTCCGCCCGCCCGTCCACCCACACGCACACACAAACACACACACACACACGCACAAACAAATGCGCGTGCACACACACACACACACACATACACACACACAGGCACGCATACGTACGCACACACACGCGCATACGTACACACACACACCCACACACGCACATACGCACATAAACAAACGCGCACACACAAACACACACGCACGCATGCACACGCACATACACACCCATGCACACGCACACACGCACACAGATACACACATACACAAACACTCTCTCTCTCACACACACACACACACAACCACACACGCATGCAAGCACGCAAGCACGCACAAGCACGTACAAGCGCGCACGAACGCACGCCCCCGCGCTCACACAAACAATCAAACGCGCGTGAACACACAAATAAACAAACACGCGCGCATGCACTCACGGACACAAACACATAAACAAACACGCGACACACACACACACACATACACACCCACACACACGCATGCTAGCACGCACACAGGCACACACATACAAAAACACTCACACACACACACACACATACAACCACGCACGCATGTAACCACGCACGCACACATACACACACACACACAGACACACACACACACACACACACAAACAAACGCGCGTGAACACACAAATAAACAAACGCGCGCGCATGCACTCACAGACACACGCACATTAACAAACACGCGGAACATACGCGCGCGCACACACACACACGCACGCAGTCATACACACACAAATACACTCACCCACCCACTCACGCACGTACGCACTCACACACACACACACACACATTCACATATACACACACATACACACACACACACACACACACACACACACACACACACACATACACACACACACATACACACACATGCACGCACTAACACACACACACGCACACACAAACAAACACGCGTGCAGCCGCACACAAAAACAAATGTGCATGCACAAACACAAAAACAAACGTGCGCGCATGCACTTGCACACACATACAAACAAACGCGCGTGCACACACACACATAAACAAACGTGCGTGCATGCACCCACCTACACACGCACAAAAACAAACGCGCACGCATGTGCGCTCGTACACACACGCACACACAAACACACACGCACGCACGCACGCGCACACACTCTCACACCCACACACCCACGCAC
>CAWUDS030001563.1:625000-637500 GCA_963859935.3 Lathyrus sativus
CACTTGCACACACATACAAACAAACGCGCATGCACACACACACATAAACAAACGTGCGTGCATGCACCCACCTACACACGCACAAAACAAACGCGCACGCATGTACGCTCGTACACACGCGCACACACACACACACACGCACGCACGCACGCGCACACACTCTCACTCCCACACACCCACACACTCACACATGCACCCACACTCGCTCACACACACCCACGCACAGTTACATGCAAATAAACAAACACGCGCACACACAAAC
The DNA here is from genome assembly GCA_963859935.3 of Lathyrus sativus. Taxonomy (NCBI): domain Eukaryota; kingdom Viridiplantae; phylum Streptophyta; class Magnoliopsida; order Fabales; family Fabaceae; genus Lathyrus; species Lathyrus sativus. Next base: position 625,263 of record CAWUDS030001563.1, read on the forward strand.
TCACGTGCACACACACACACACCCCACACATTCACACACGCACCCACACTCACGCACACACACCCACTCACAGTTACATGCACACAAAAAAACATGCACACATACACACGCGTGCACACACACACACACACCCACGCACGCACACACACACACACACCCATGCACACGTAAGCACCCACGCACGCACAGTTACATGCACATAAACAAACACGCGCACACACAAACAAATGCGCACACACACCCACACACGCACCCACACACGCACACACACACAGACAAACAAACAAACGCGCGTGCACACACATACACAAAAACAAGCGCACGCAAATGCACTCAGACACACACACAAACAAACGCGCGTGCACACACACAGATAAACAAACGTGCGCGCATGCAGTCACATGCACACATATATAAACAAACCCGCTCACACAAACACACGCGCGCCCACGCCTGCCCACACACATACACACACACGCACATAAACACACACGCAAGCACACACGCAAACACGCACACACTCACCCACCCACCCATGCACACACAAACAAACGTGCGTGCACACACACATAAACAAACACGCGTGCATGCACTCACAGACACACGCACATAAACAAACGTACGCGCGCGCACACACACACACACACCCACGCCCACGCACGCTCACACACATACGCACAGACACCCACACACGCACACGCTAGCCCACCCGCCCCGCCCAAGCACTCACGCATGCAGGCCCTTTCGCCCGCCCGTTCACCCACACGCACACACAAACAAAAACACACACACGCACAAACAAATGCGCGTGCACACACACACACAAACACACAAGCACGCATACGCACACATACACACGCGCATACGTACACACACACACACCCACACACGCACATAAACAAACTCGTGCGCACAAACATACACGCACCCACGCACACACATACACACCCACGCACACGCACACACGCACACAAACACACACATACACAAACACTCTCTCGCACACACACACAACCACACACGCACGCAAGCACGCGCGCACGCACAAGCATTCACAAGCGCACGCGAACACACGCCCCCGCGCTCACACAATCAAACAAACGCGCGTGAACACACAAATAAGCAAACACACGCGCATGCACTCACAGACACAAACACATAAACAAACACGCGGCACACACACACACATACACACCCACACACACGCATGCCAGCACGCACACAGACACACACATACAAAAACACTCACACACACACACATACAACCACGCACGCATGTAAGCACGCACGCACACATACAGACACACACAGACACACACACACACACACAAACAAACGCGCGTGAACACACAAATAAACAAACGCGCACGCATGCACTCACAGACACACGCACATTAACAAACACACGGAACACACGCGCACACACGCACACACACACGCACGCAGTCATACACACACACAAATACACTCACCCACCCACTCACGCACGTACGCACTCACACACACGCACACACATTCACATATAGACACACATACACACACACGCACACACACACAAGCAGTCATAAACACACACAAATACACTCACCCACCCACTCATGCACGTACACACTCACACGCACGCACGCACATTCACATATACACACACATACACACACACGCACACACACACACACATGCACGCACTAACACACACACACGCACACACAAACAAACGCGCGTGCAGGCGCACACAAAAACAAATGTGCATGCACACACACACAAAAACAAACGTGCGCGCATGCACTTGCACACACATACAAACAAACGCACGTGCACACACACACACACACACACATAAATAAACGTGCGCGCATGCACCCACCTACACGCGCACAAAAACAAATGCGCACGCATGTACGCTCATACACACACGCACACACACACACACACGCACGTGCACACACTCACACACCCACACACCCACACACTCACACACGCACCCACACTCGCTCACACACACCCACGCACAGTTACATGCATATAAACAAACACGCGCACACACAAACACACCTGCACACACACACACACCCCACACATTCACACACGCACCCACACTCGTGCACACACACCCACTCACAGTTACATGCACACAAACAAACACGCACACACACACACACACGCACACACACACACCCCCACGCATGCACACACACACTCACACACACACACACACACACACATGTAAGCACCCACGCACACGCAAGCACGCACGCACAGTTACATGCACATAAACAAACACGCGCACACACAAACACATGCGCACACGCACCCACACACGCACCCGCACACACACACACACAAACAAACGCGCATGCACACACATACACAAAAATAAACGCACGCAAATGCACTCAGACACACACACAAACAAATGCGCGTGCACACACACAGATAAACAAACGTGCGCGCATGCACTCACAGACACACGCACAAAAACAAACGCGCGTGCACACACACAGATAAACAAACATGCACGCATGCACTTACAGACACACGCACAAAAACAAACGTGCGCGCCCATACACACACGCGCACGCACGTACGCTCGTACACACACGCACACACACACACCCCACACACCCACACACTCACACACGCACCCACACTCGCACACACACATACCCACACACTCACTCACGCACAAACTCACCCACACACCCCACACATACACACACGCGTGAGCGCGCTTGCGCACCCACACACACACACTGGCACGCACACACTCAAACATACGCACGCATGTATGTAAACGCACACGTGCACGCGCGCACGCGCACACACATGCACCTGCCCACATACACACAAACAAACAAACGCGTGTGCACACATGCACATAAACAAACGCGCGCGCATGCACTCATGCACATACAAACAAACGCGCGTGCACACCCCTGCACACGCACGCGTAGTTACACACACACATAAACGCACACGCGTGCACACATTCATGCACTTACACCCACACACACACCCACGCACACGCACGCGCGTACACACACACACGCACCCGCACACACACACACACACACACACACACACCCGGGCACACACACACACATACAAACAAACGCGCGTGACTAAACACATAAATAAACGTGCGCACATGCACTCACTGACACAAGCACATAAACAAACTCGCACACACACATACACACGCGTGCGCATACACCTTCACACCCACGCACGCACACATGCACACACACACACACACACACAGATCCATGCACACGCGCACACACATACACACCCACGCACGCATGCACGCACACACACACACATACACAAACACACCCACGCACGCACGCACCCACACACACCCCCCACGCACGCAAGCAGACACAAACACACACACACACACACACACTAGCGCGCGCACACCCAGACACTCACACACAAAACACATACACACACTTAAACAAACGCGCGCGCATGCACTCACACACACACACGCATATAAACAAACACGCGTGCACACTAACACACACATACAAACAAAAGCGCATACACACACACACACACAAACAAACGCACGTGCACACACACACACAAACAAACAAACGCGCATGCACACACACACACATAAACAAACGCGCGCGCATGCTATCACACACATGCACACACACGCACACACATGCACACGTACACACACACCCAAACACACACACACACACAAACAAAACAGACGCCCGCATGCACACACACACACACACACAAACAAACAAACAAACGCGTGTGCACACACACAAAAAAACAAACGCGGGCACATGCAGTCACACACACAAAAATAAATGCGCGTGCACACATACAGATAAACAAACGTGCGCGCATGCACTCACAGACACACACACATAAACAAACGCGCGCGCACAGACCCACACACGCACGCACGCTCGTACACACACGCACACACACACACACACGCACGCGCGCGCGCTTGGACCCACACACGCACGCACGCTCGTACGCACACGCACACACACACACACACACACAAACACGCGCGCACGCGCGCACACCCACGCACGCATGCAAACCCACACACGCACGCACGCACACCAACCCACGCATGCACGCATGCATTCACACACACACACACCCACACACCCACGCACGCACGCATACACAAACATACACACACACACACATGCACGCATTAACACACACAAACACCCACGCACACATGCACCCACCCACACTCACACACACCCACACACACACCACACTCGCATGCACGCGCACACACGCACGCACCCGCACACACAAACAAACAAACACGCGTGCGCGCACACACACACACACACTCATAAACAAACGCGCGCGCATGCATTCACACACACACACAAACAAACGCGCGTGCACACACAAATGTAAATAAATGCGCGCACATGCACTCACAGACACACGCACATAAACAAACGCGCGCGCCAAAACACACGTGCGCAAGCACGCTCCCAAACACACGCACACACACACACGGACCCACCCGCACACGACCGCCCGCCCACGCCCCCGCACACAAGCACACACCCATGCACAGGCACACACGCACCCACGCACATACATACACACACGCAGCCGCACACGCAAACACACACACACACACACACAAACAAACGCGCGTGCACACACTCACATAAACAAACGCGCGCGTATGCAGTCACATGCACACACATATAAACAAACGCGCGCACACAAACACACACGCGCCCACGCACGCCTACACACACACACACTCACGCACATAAACACACACGCAAGCACACACGCAAACACGCACACACACTCACCCACCCACCCACGCACACACAAACAAACGTGCGTGCACACACACATAAACAAATGCGCGTGCATGCACTCACAGACACACGCACATAAACAAACGTACACGCACACACACACACACACACAAGCGCGCTCACACGCTCGCACACATACGCACAGACACACACACACACACACCCACACACACAGACGCTAGCCCACTCGCCCGCCCAAGCACTCACACATGCAGGCCCTTCCGCTCGCCCGCCCACCCACGCGCACACACAGACACACACACACACACACACACACACACACACACACACACACACAAACAAATGCGCGTGCACACACACGCACACACACACAAGCACGCATACGCACGGACACACACGCGCACACGCACATAAACAAACGCGCGCGCACAAACATACACGCACGCATGCACACACACATACACATCCACGCACACGCACACACGCATACAGACACACATACACAAACACTCTCTCACACACACACACAACCACACACACATGCAAGCACGCGCGCACGCACGCGCACGCACAAGCGCGCGCACGCACTCCCCCGCGCTCACACAAACAAACAAACGCGTGTGAACACACAAATAAACAAACACGCGTGCATGCACTCACAGACACAAACACATAAACAAACACGCGGCACACACACACACATACACACCCACACACACGTATGCCAGCATGCACGTATACACACACATACAAAAACACTCACACACACACACACGTATGCCAGCACGCGCACAGACACACACATACAAAAACACTCACACACACACATACACACATACAACCACGCACGCATGCAAGCACGCACGCACACACACACACACACACACACACACACACAAACAAACGCGCGTGAACACACAAATAAACAAACGCGCGCGCATGCCCTCACAGACACACGCACATTAACAAACACGCAGAACACACGCGCACACACACACACGCACGCAGTCATACACACACACAAATACACTCACCCACCCACCTACTCACGCACGTACGCACTCACACACACGCACACACACACACACACACACACACACACACACACACACACACAAGCAGTCATACACACACACACGCACAGACACACACACACAAGCAGTCATACACACACACAAATACACTCACCCACCCACCCACTCACGCACGTACGCACTCACACACACGCACACACATTCACATATACACACACATACACACACACACACACACACGCGTACACACACACATGCACGCACTAACATACACACACAAACACAAACAAACGCGCGTGCAGACGCACACAAAAATAAATGTGCATGCACACACACACACACACACAAACAAACATGCGCGCATGCACTTGCACACACACACAAACAAACGCGCGTGCACACACACACATTAACAAACGTGCGCGCATGCACCCACCTACACATGCATAAAAACAAACGCACACGCATGTACGCTCGTACACACACGCACACACACACACACACACACACACACACACACACACACACACACACACACACGCGCGCGCACACACTCACACACCCACACACCCACACACTCACACACGCACCCACACTCGCGCACACACACCCACGCACAGTTAAATGCATATAAACAAACACGCGCACACACAAACACACGTGCACACACACACACACCCCACACATTCACACACGCACCCACACTCGCGCACACACACCCTCTCACAGTTACATGCACATAAACAAACACGCACACACACACACACACACGCGCGCACATATACACACACCCCCACGCACACACACACTCACACACACACACACACCCACACACACGTAAGCACCCACGCACAGTTACATGCACATAAACAAACACGCGCGCACACACACACACGCACGTGCACACACACCCCCACGCACACACACTCACACACGCACCCACACTCGGGCACACACACCCACTCACAATTACATGCACATAAACAAACACGCGCACACACAAACCCACACGCACACACACACACCCCCACGCACGCACACACACACACACACACACACACACACTCACACGCACCCACGCACAGTTACATGCACATAAACAAACACGCGCACACACAAACACACACACACACACACATACACACACACACACCCACACACGCACCCGCACACACACACACAAAAACAAACGTGCGCGCATGCTCTCGCACACAAACAAACAAATGCGCGCGCACACACTCAGATAAAGAAACGTGTGCGCATGCACTCACAGACACACGCACAAAAATGAACGCGCGTGCACAGACACACACGCGCACGCACGTACGCTCGTACACACACGCACACACACAGACACACCCACACACCTACACACTCACGCACGCACCCACACTCGCGCACACACACCCACACACTCACTCATGCACGCATGCGCACACTCACCTACACACCCCACAAATACACACACGCGTGAGCGTGCTTGCGCACCCACACGCACACTGGCATGCACGCACACACAAACAAACACACACACAAAAAAAATGCGCGAGCATGCACTCACACACACACGCACATAAATAAATGTGCATGCACAAACACGCGCGTACAGAAGCACGCATACGCACGCACACACATGCACATACGCGCACACACGCGCACACACACGCACACACGCGCACACACACACGCACACACACACACACACACATAAATAAACGCGCGCGCACAATCACAAACACACACGCACACACGCACACACATACACACCCACGCACACGCATGCACGCGCACACACTGACACACACATACACAAACACTCTCACACACAGACACACACACACAACCACGCACGCATGCAAGCACACACGCACACATACACACACACACACAAACAAACGTGCGTGAACACACAAGTAAACAAACGTGCGCGCATGCACTCACTCACAGACACACGCACATAAACAAACACACGGCACACACGCAACCACACACGCACACACATACACACACAAAAACACACTCACCCACCCATCCACCCACTCACGCACGCACGCACAAGCAAGCACAAACAAACACACACACGCACACACACACACACACGCACACACATGCATGCACTAACACACACACACACACACAAACGCGCATGCACACGCACACAAAAACAAACGTGCGTGTACACACACAGATAAACAAACGCGCGCGCATGCACTCACACACACACACACAAACAAACGCGCGTGCGCACACACAGATAAACAAACGTGCGCGCATGCACCCACAGACACGCACAAAAACAAACACGCGCGCACAGACACACCTGCGCACGCACGTACGCTCGTACACACACGCACGCACACACACACACCAACACACGCATGCATGCACACACAGACACACACACACACACACACACACGCCCACGCACCCACACACGCACCCACACTCGCGCACACACACACACGCACAGTTACATGCACATAAGCAAACACGCGCAAACACAAACTCACGTGCACATCCACACACACACCCACACACTCACACACGCACCCACACTCGCGCACACACACCCACTCATAGTTACATGCACATAAATAAACACGCACACCCACAAACACACGCGCACACACACACCCCCCCCCCCCACGCACGCACACACACTCACACACACACCCACGCACACGCAAGCACGCACGCACAGTTACATGCACATAAACAAACACGCGCACACACAAACACATGCGCACACACACCCACACACGCACCCGCACACACACACAAACACACACAAAAAACGCGCGTGCACACACATACACAAAAACAAACGCGTGCAAATGCACTCACACACACACAAACAAACGCGCGTGCACACACACAGATACACAAACGTGCGCTCATGCACTCACAGACACACGCACAAAAACAAACGCGTGTGCACACACACAGATAAACAAATGTGCGCGCATGCACTCACAGACACACGCACAAAAACACACGTGCACGCATGCACTCACAGACACACGCACAAAAACAAACGCGCGCGCCCATACACACACGCGCACGCACGTACGCTCGTACGCACACACACACACACACACACACACACACACCTATACACCCACACACTCACACACGCATCCACACTCACGCACACACACCCATGCACTCACTCACGCATGCACACACTCACCCACACACCCCACACACACACACGTGTGAGCGCGCTTGCACACACACACACTGGCACGCACGCACTCAAACACACCCACACACGTATGTAAACACACACGTGCACGCGCGCACGCGCACACGCACTCGCACGCACCCGCCCTTACACACACAAACAAACAAACGCGCGTCTACACACGTACATAAACAAACGCGCGCATGCACTCACGCACATACAAACAAACGCGTGTGCACACCCCTGCACACGCACGCACACTTACACACACACACACACATAAACACACACGCGCGGACACATGCACTCACTCACACCCACACACACACCCACGCACACGCACGCGCATACTCACACACACACACACACGCACGCACACACACACACACACGCACCCGCACACACACACACATACAAACAAACGCGCGTGACTAAGCACATAAATAAACGCGCGCGCATGCACTCACAGACACATGCACATAAACAAACTCGCACACACTCATACACACGCGTGCGCATACACCTTCACACCCACGCACGCACACATGCACACGCACACACACATCCACGCACGCACGCACACAAATACACACCCACGCACGCTCGCACACACATACACACACATACACAAACACACCCACGCACACGCGCACTCACCCACGCACACCCTCCACGCACGCACACAGACACAAACATAGACACACACACACATGAGCGTGCGCACACCCAAACACTCACACACAAAACACATACACACACATAAACAAACGCGCGCGCATGCACTCACAAAAACACACGCATATAAACAAACGCGCATGCACACAAACACACACACAAACAAACGCGCACACACACACACACACAAACAAACGCGCATGCACACACACACAAACAAACAAACGCGCATGCACACACATAAAAATAAACGCGCGCATGCTATCACACACACACGCAAATAAACAAACACGCGCAACCTCTCTATGCACGCACACACATGCACACATACACACACACGCACACACACGCAAATAAAACAGACGCGCGCCCCCACAAACACACGCACGCGCGCACACACACACACACACACACATACACCCACGCACATGCACACACACACAAACACACGCGCGCGCGCACTTATGCACACACGCACACACACAAACAAACAAACAAACGCGCGTGCACACACACACAAAAACAAACGCGGGCACATGCAGTCACACACACACAAACAAACGCGCGTGCACACACACAGATAAACAAACGTGTGTGCATGCACTCACAGACACACGCACATAAATAAACGTGCGCGCACAGACCCACACACACACGCACGCTCGTACGCACACGCACACACAAACACACACGCGCGCACACACGCACACACGCACGCACACCCACACACGCACGCACACAAACCCACGCATGCACGCATGCACATACGCCCACACCCACACACCCACGCACGCACGCACACACAAACATACATATACACACACACATGCACGCATTAACACACACAAACACCCACGCACACATGCACCCACACACCGACACACACACCACACTCGCATGCACGCGCACGCACGCACGCACCCGCTCACACACACAAACAAACGTGCGTGCGCGCGCGCACACCGACACACACACACACACACACACTCATAAACAAACGCGCTCGCATGCATTCACACACACACAAACAAACAAACGCGCAAGCACACACAAATGTAAATAAACGTGCGGGCACGCACTCACAGACACACGCACACAAACAAACTCTCGTACACACGCACGCACATACACACACACACACACGCACGCGCACACACTCACACACCCACACACCCACACACCCACACACTCACACATGCACCCACACTCGCGCACACACATCCACGCACAGTTACATGCATATAAACAAACACACGCACATACAAACACACATGCACACACACACACCCCACACATTCACACACGCACGGACACACACCCACTCACAGTTACATGCGCGTAAGTAAACACGCACACACACACACACACACACGCACGCACACACACACCCATGCACACAGACACACACACACTCACACACACACACACACACACCAACGCACACGTAAGCACCCACGCACAGTTACATGCACATAAACAAACACGCGCACATACACACGCACGTGCACACACATACACACACCCACACATTCACACACGCACCCACACTCGTGCACACACACCCACTCACAGTTACATGCACATAAATAAACACGCGCACACACAAACACACGCGCACACACACACACCCCCACGCACACACGCGCACACACATACACACTCACACGCACCCACGCACATGCAAGCACCCACGCACAGTTACATGCACATAAACAAACACGCGCACACACAAACACACGCGCACACCCACACACGCATCCCCCCCACACACACACACTAAAACAAACGCGCGTGCACACACACACAAAAACAATCGCGCGCGCATGCTGTCACACACACACAAACAAATGTGCGCGCACACACACAGATAAACAAACGTGTGCGCATGCACTCACACACACACGCATAAAAATGAACGCGCATGCACAGACACACACGCGCACGCACGTACGCTCGTACACACACGCACACACACAGACACACCCACACCCACACACCCACACACTCACACACGCACCCACACTCGCGCACACACACCCACGCACTCACTCACGCACGCATGCACACACTCACCCATACACCCCACACATACACACACACGCGTGAGCGCGCTTGTGCACCCACACGCACACTGGCATGCATGCACACACAAACACACACACACACATACACAAAACGCGCGAGCATGTACTCACACACACACGCACATAAATAAACGTGCACGCACAAACACGGGCGCGCACAAGCACGCATACGCACGCACACACATGCACACACGCACACACACACACACCCACACACGCACATAAACAAACGCGCGCACACAATCACAAACACACACGCATACACACACAGATATAAACAGACGCGCGTGCATACAAACACACACACACAAACAAACGCGTACACACACACAAAAAACAAACGCGCATGCACACACATATAAACAAACGTGCGCATGCTATCACACACACACGCAAATAAACAAACGCGCGCAACCACGCATACGCACGCACACACATGCACACATACACACACACACACAA
>CAWUDS030001563.1:645000-647500 GCA_963859935.3 Lathyrus sativus
ACTCACAGTTACATGCACATAAACAAACACGCACACACACACACACACGCGCACATACACACACACCCCCACGCACGCACACACACACTCACACACACACACACCCACACACACGTAAGCACCCACGCACAGTTACATGCACATAAACAAACACACGCACACACACACACACACGCACGTGCACACACATACACACACCCACACACTCACACACGCACCCACACTCGCGCACACACACCCACTCACAATTACATGCACATAAACAAACACGCGCACACACAAACCCACGCGCACACACACAACCCCCCACGCACACACACACACACACACACACACACGCACCCACGCGCAGTTACATGCACATAAACAAACACGCACACACACAAACACACACACACACACACACACACGCACCCGCACACACACACACAAAAACAAACGTGCGTGCATGCTCTCACACACACACAAACAAATGCGCGCGCACACACTCAGATAAAGAAACGTGTGCGCATGCACTCACAGACACACGCACAAAAATGAACGCGCGTGCACAGACACACACGCGCACGCACGTACGCTCGTACACACACGCACACACACAGACACACCCATACACCCACACACTCACGCACGCACCCACACTCGCGCACACACACCCACGCACTCACACATGCACGCATGCGCACACTCACCTACACACCCCACAAATACACACACGCGTGAGCGCGCTTGCGCACCCACACGCACACTGGCATGCACGCACACACAAACACACACACACACACACACAAAAAAACGCGCGAGCATGCACTCACACACACACGCACATAAATAAATGTGCATGCACAAACACGCGCGTACAGAAGCACGCATACGCACGCACACACATGCACATACGCGCACACACGCGCACACACACGCACGCACACACACACACACACACACACATAAATAAACGCGCGCGCACAATCACAAACACACACGCACACACATACACACCCACGCACACGCATGCACGCGCGCACACAGACACACACATACACAAACACTCTCACACACAAACACACATAACCACGCACGCATGCAAGCACACACGCACACATACACACACACACAAACAAACGCGCGTGAACACACAAGTAAACAAACGTGCGCGCATGCACTCACTCACAGAGACACGCACATAAACAAACACACGGCACACACGCACACACACACACACACACAAAAACACACTCACCCACCCATCCACCCACTCACGCACGCACGCACAAGCACGCATAAATACACACACACACGCACACACACACACACACGCACGCACACACACACACACGCACACACACGCACGCACACACACACACGCACACACATGCATGCACTAACACACACACACACACAAACAAACGCGCATGCACACAAAAACAAACGTGCGTGTACACACACAGATAAACAAACGCGCGCACATGCACTCACATACACACAAAAACAAACGCGCGTGCGCACACACAGATAAACAAACGTGCGCGCATGCACCCACAGACACACACAAAAACAAACACACGTGCACAGACACACCTGCGCACGCACGTACGCTCGTACACACACGCACACACACACACACCAACACACGCATGCACGCGCACACACACACACACACACACACGCCCACGCACCCACACACGCACCCACACTCGCGCACACACACACACGCACAGTTACATGCACATAAGCAAACACGCGCAAACACAAACTCACGTGCACACACACACACACCCACACACTCACACACGCACCCACACTCGCGCACACACACCCACTCATAGTTACATGCACATAAATAAACACGCACACACACACACACCCGCGCACGCACACGCACTCACACACACACCCACGCACACGCAAGCACGCACGCACAGTTACATGCACATAAACAAACACGCGCACACACAAACACATGCGCACACACACCCACACACGCACCCGCACACACACACACACAAACACACACAAAAAACACGCGTGCACACACATACACAAAAACAAACGCGTGCAAATGCACTCACACACACACAAACAAACGCGCGTGCACACACACAGATACACAAAAGTGCGCGCATGCACTCACAGACACACGCACAAAAACAAACGCGCGTGCACACACACAGATAAACAAACGTGCGCGCATGCACTCACAGACACATGCACAAAAACACACGTGCACGCATGCACTCACAGACACACGCACAAAAACAAACGCACGTACGCTCGTACGCACACGCACACACACACACACACACACACACACCTATACACCCACACACTCACACAGGCATCCACACTTGCGCACACACACCCATGCACTCACTCACGCACGCACACACTCACCCACACACCCCACACATACACACACGCGTGAGCGCGCTTGCACACCCCCACACACACACACTGGCACGCACGCACTCAAACACACCCACACACGTATGTAAACAAACAC
>CAWUDS030001563.1:655000-675000 GCA_963859935.3 Lathyrus sativus
ACAAACATGCACGCACACGCACGCACGCGGATATATATACACACACACCCGCGCACACAAACACAAACAAACGTGCGTGACTACGCATATAAACAAACACGCACGCATGCATTCATAGACACATGCACATAAACAAACACGCGCACACAGACACACACACACGCGCGCGCACACGCACACTCACCCATGCACGCATGCACACACACAAACAAACAAACGCGCGTGCACACACACAAAAAGAAGCGCGCGCGCATGCACTTGCACACACACAAACAAACGCGCGTGCACACACACAAATAAACAAACGTGCACGCATGCACTCACATACACACGCACATATACAAACGCGCACGCACAGACAAACACGCGCGCACGCACGCACGCTCGCACGCACACACACACACACGCACACCCACACACGCACGCACGCCCACCAACCCACCCACGCATGCATGCACTCACACACACACACACGCACGCACGCATGCACACACTCACACACCCACCCACCCACGCACGCACCCTTACAGACGCACACACATACACATACACACGCACACACACACACACACACATGCACACATTAACACACACAAACACCCACGCAGGCCTGCACCTACCCACCCACACACACCACACTCGCATGCACGCGCACGCACCCGCACCCTCACACACACAAACAAACGCGCGTGCGCACATACACACACACACACACACACACACAAAAACAAACACGCGTGCGCACACACACACACGCACACACGCACACACATAAACAAACGCGCGTGCGCACACGCACACACACACACATAAACAAACGCGCACGCATGCGCTCACACACACACACACATACAAACGTGCGTCCACACACACATATAAATAAATGCGCGCACATACGCACAGACACACACACACACACACCCTCGCACGCACACGCCAGCCCACCCGCCCGCTCAAGCACTCACGCCTGCAGGCCCTCCCACCCGCCCGTCCACCCACACGCACGCACGCACACACAAACACACACACACACACACACATACGCACAAACAAATGCGCGTGCACACACACACATATAAACAAACGCGCGCGCATGCCCTTACACACACACGCATATAAACAAACGCGCACGAAAGCACGCATACGCACGCGCGCACACGCACACACACACACACACATAAATAAACGCGCGCGCAAAATCACAAACACACACGCACGCACACACCCACCCACGCACACCCATGCACGCACGCATGCATACACAAACACTCTCACACACACAGAACAGTGCACGCATGCAAGTACGCAAGCACGCACACGCTCCTGCGCTCACACGCACAAACAAATGCGCGTGAACACACAAATAAACAAACGCGCGCACATGCACTCACTGACACACGCACATAAACAAACACGCGGCACACACACACACACATACCCACGCACGCACGCACGCACGCAGTCTCACACACACACACACACACACTCCCCCACCCACCCACTCACGCACGCAGGCAGACACGCACACGCACACACTTACATACATACACACACATACACACACACACACCCAAGCATACACACACACGCACACACACATGCACACACTAACACACCCACACAAACAAACGCGCGTGCACACACACAAAAAAACAAACGCGCGTGCACAAACACACAAAAACAAACGCGCGTGCGTGCACTCACACACACACACACACAAACAAACGCGCGTGCAAACACCCAGATAAACAAATGTGCATGCATGCACTCACAGACATACACACAAACACAAACGCACGCGCACAGACACAAACGCGCGCGCATGCACGCTCGTACACACACCCGCACACACACACACACACGCACACACATACACCCACTCATCCACACACTCACACACGCACCCATACTCGCGCACACACACCCACGCCCTCACGCACGCACGCACGCACACACCCTCACACCCCCACCACAAACACGCGCGTGAGCGCGCTTGTGCATCCACACACACTGGCACGCACGCACTCAAACACACGCACGCACGTATGCAAACGCACACGTGCACGCGCGCACGCGCGCACGGACACATACAAACACACACGCACGCACCCGCCCACTTACACACTCAAAAACAAACGTGCGTGCACACACACACATAAACAAACGCACGCGCATGCACTCACACACACACACACAAACAAACGCGCGTGCACACCCACGTACACGCACGCGCCAACTCATACACACAAACGCATACTCACACACGCGCGCACACATGCACACCCACACACACCCACACATACAGCCACATACACGCACGCGCGCGCACACACACACACACACACAAACAAACAAACACGTAAGACTAAACACATAAATAAACGTGCGCGCATGCATTCACATACACGTGCACATGAACAAACTCGCGCACAAACACAGACACGCGTGCACACACACCCTCACACCCACGCACGCACGCACGCATGCACACACACACACACATATCCACGCACGCACGCTCGAACACACATACACACCCATGCACGCACACACACACACGCATAAACAAACACACAAACACACCCATGCACACCCCCCACGCACGCACCCACGCACACACGCAGACACAAACACACACACACACGAGCGCGGGCGCACAAACACTCACACACAAAACACATACACAGACTTAAACAAACGCGCGCTCACGCACCCGCACACACAGACTCACATACATAGACGCGCGCGCATACACAGACATGCGCACATAAACAAGCACGTGGCACACACGCACACACACACCCACACACCCGCACACGCACGCACACTGTTACACACACACACACACTCACCCACCCACCCACTCACGCACGCACGCACACACACTCACACACACATATACACACATACACACACACACACACACACACACACACACACACACACATGCACACACTAATACACACACACAAACAAACGCGCGTGCACACACATACAAAAAATGCGTGTGCACACACACAAAAAAAAAAAAACGCGCGTGCATGCACTCACACACACACACACAAACAAACGCGCGTGCACACGCCCAGATAAACAAACGTGCGCACATGCACTCACAAACACACGCCTAAAAACAAACGCGCGCACACAGACACACACGCGCACGCACGCACGCTCGTACGCACACGTACACACACTCACACACCCACAAACTCACACATGCACCCACACTCGCGGACACACACCCATGCACTCACTCACGCACGCACGCACGCACACACCCACACACCCCACACCTACACACACGCGTGAGGCCACTTGCACACCCACAAACCCGCACGCGCACGTACACCCACACACGCACGCACGCACGAATACCCACGCACGCATTCACGCACTCACAAACACACACACCCAGGCACCCACGCATGCACACACACACACACACACACGCATGCACGCACACGCACACACATACACAAACACACACCCACGCACACACACATGCACGCGTTAACACACACAAACACCCACGCACACATGCACCCACACACCCACACACACACACCACACTCGCATGCACGCGCACGCACACACATATACAAAAACAAACGCGCGTGCGCGCACACACACACACATAAACTAACGTGCACGCATGCACTCACAGACACACGCACATAAACAAACGTGCGCGACGAAACACATGCACGCACGCACGCTCCCTGACACACGCACACACACGCACACATACACATACACACACACACACACACACACACACACACACACACACACCGACCCACCCGCAAACGCCCGCCCGCCCACGCACCCATGCACACGCACACACCCACGCACAGGCACACACACACATACACACACACACCGACCCACGCGCACACACGCACCCGCACACATATAAACACACACACACACCCGCACACACACACACACGCAAAAAAACATACGCGCGTGCGCACACTCACATAAACAAACGCGTGCGCATGCAGTCACAGACACACGCATATAAACAAACACGCACACACACACACACACGCACACCCCTCCCCCCCCCCCCCCCCACACACACACACACACACCCACGCACGCACTCATGTACACACACACACACGCGCGCGCATAAACACACACAGACACGCACACACACGCAAGCACACGCACACACACTCACCCACCCACCCACGCACACACAAACAAACACGCGTGCATGCACTCACAGACAAACGCACATAAACAAACGCACACGCCCACACATACGAGCGCACGCACACTCTCACACACACACACACACACACACACCCACACACCCACATACGCACACGCCAGCCCACCCGCCCGCCCAAGCACTCACGCATGCAGACAATCCCGCCCGCCCGTCCCCCCACACGCACGCACACCCTAACACACACACACACACGCACAAACAAATGCGCGTGCATACACACACACACACAAACAAACGCGCACGCATGCCCTCAAACACACACACGCACATAAACAAACGTGGACGAACACACACACACAGACACACACACACGCACACACGCTCACACAAAAACAAACGCGCGTGAACACACAAATAAACAAACACGCACGCATGCACTCACAGACACACGCACATAAACAAACAAGCGACACACACGCACACCCACACCCAATTACGCACGCACACGCACGCACCCACATACACACACACACACACACCCACGCACACATACACGCACCCACACTCGCGCACACACACCCACACACTCACTCACGCACGCACGCACACACACACCCACACATAAACACACGCGTGAGCGCACTTGCGCACCCACACACACACAGACACACACGCATCCACGCACATACATACATCACGCACCCGCACACACATACACACACACAAAGACACAAACAAACACACGTGCACACTCTCACATAAACAAACGCGCGTGCATGCAATCACAGACACTCACACATAAACAAATGTGTGCACACAAACACAAGCGCGCACCCCCACCACACACACACGCATACACACCCACACATACACCCACGCACACGCACGCGCGCGGACACTCACACACACGCACCCGCGCACACACACACAAACAAACGTGCGTGACTACACGTATAAACAAACACACACGCGCACACACATACTCATCCATGCACGCACGCACACACACACACACACACAAAATAAACAAACGCGCGTGCACACACACACAAAAACAAACACGCGTGCACACACACACAAAAAGAAACGTGCACGCATGCACTCACACACACACAAACAAACGCGTGTGCACACACACAGATAAACAAACATGCGCGCATGCAGTCACAGACACACGCATATAAACAAACGCGCGCACAGACACACACGCGCACGCACGCACGCTCGTACGCACACGCACACATACACACGCACGCACACACACACGCACGCGCAGGCACACGCAAACCTACACACGCACGCACGCCCACCACCCACGCACGCATGCATGCACTCACACACACACACGCACGCATGCACACACACACACACACACACACAGCCACGCACGCACCCACACACACGCACCCACATACACACACACACACACGCACACACACATGCACGCATTAACACGCACAAAAACCCACGCACGCATTTACCCATCCACCCACACACACAACCACACACGCACCACACTCGCATGCACGCGCACGCACCCGCACACTCACACACACCAACAGACGCGCGTGCGCGCGCACACACACACACACATAAACAAACGCGCGCGCATGCGCTCACGCATACACAAACAAACGCGCGTCCACACACACATAAATAAACGCGCGCGCATGCGCTCTCACACACACACACAAACAAACGCGCGTCCACACACGCGTGCCCGCATGTTCCCAGACGCGCGCACACACACACACACACCGACCCACCAGCACACGGTCGTCCGTCCACGTACCCACGCACACGCACGCACCCAAGCACAGGCACACATGCACCCACGCACATACATACACACACGCACCCGCACACACACACACACACACACAAACAAATGCGCGTGCACACACTCAAATAAACAAACGCGCGCGCGTGCAGTCACAGACACACGCACATAAACAAACACGCGCCCACACACACACGTGCACTGGCCCGCTCACACACAGACACACACACACACATGCACGCACACACACAGACACACGCACACATGCACGCACACACACACACACACACGCACATAGACACACATACACACACATGCACGCACATAGACACACACACACACACACGCAAGCACACACGCGAACACGCACACACTCTCACCCACCAATCGTTCATGCATACACACATAAACAAACGCGCGTGCATGCACTCATAGACACACACACATAAACAAACGCACGCGCACACACACACGTGCATGCACACTCAAACACATACGCACAGACACACACACACACACCCACGCACGCACACGTTAGCCCACACGCCCGCCCAAGCAGTCACGCATGCAGGCCGTCCCGCCCGCCCAAGCAGTCACGCATGCAGGCCGTCTCGCCCGCCCGTCCGCCCACGCGCACGCACGCACATAAAAATACACACACACATATACGCACAAACAAATGCGCGTGCACACACATACAAATGAAACGCGCGCGCATGCCCTCACACACACACACAGACACACAAAAAAAAACGTGCGCGCAAGCATGCATACACACGCACACCCACGCACACACACACACACACACACACACCCACGCACACACATAAACAAACCCGCACGTACAAACACAAACACACACGCACACACACACACCCACGCACACGCACGTATGCATGCACACAGACACCCACATACACAAACACTCTCACACACACACAACCACGCACGCATGCAACTACGCACACAAGCACGCGCGCACGCTCCCGCGCTCACATGCACAAACAAATGCGCGTGAACACACAAATAAACAAACGCGCGCACATGCACTCACAAACACACGCACATAAACAAACATGCGGCACACACGCACACACAAACACATACCCACGCACGCACGCAGTCACACAGACACACACACACTCACTCATCCACACACTCACGCATGCACGCAGACACACACCCGCACACACAAACACACATACACACACATACACACACACACACACACACACACACACACACACACACACACACATACACACCCACGCACACACACTAGTACACACACATACACGCACTAACACACTCACACAAACAAACGCGCGTGCACACACACAAAAAAGCAAATGCGTGTGCACAAACACACATAAACAAACGCGCGCGCATGCACTCACACACACACAAACAAACGAGCGTGCACACACACAGATAAACAAACGTGCGCGAATGCACTCACAGACACATGTACAAAAACAAACGCACGCGCAGAGACACACACACAGGCGAACTCACGCTCGTACCCACACGATTACACACACACACACATGCGCGCGCACACACCCATACATCCACACACTCACACACGCATCCACACTCGTGCACACACACCCATGCATTCACGCACGCACGCGCACACACACACACTCACACACACCCACATACCACACACAGACACACGCGCGTGAACACGCTTGCGCACCCATACACGCACTGGCACGCACGCACTCAAACACACGCACGCACGTATTCAAAAGCACACGTGCACGCGCACACACACACACTCACACACACCCACATACCACACACAGACACACGCGCGTGAACACGCTTGCGCACCCATACACGCACTGGCACGCACGCACTCAAACACACGCACGCACGTATTCAAAAGCACACGTGCACGCGCACACACACACACACACACACGCACGAACCTGCCCACATACACACACATACACTTGCAAACCCACACAAACAAACAAATGCGCGCGCATGCACTCTCACACACACAAACAAACGCGCGTGCACACCCACGCACACGCACGCGCACGCAAACACACACACACACACACACGCACGAACACACACGCACGTACACACACCCACGCACACATACACACACACCCACCCATGCACACGCACGCGTGCACACACGAACACACACGCGTGCGTGCACACACGCACACACACGCGCACCTGCGCACACACACACACACACAAACAAACTCGCCCACACACTCAGACACGTACGCGCACAAACCCTCACACCCATGCACACACGCATGCACACACACACACACACACATCCTCACACGCACGCACGCACACACATACACACCCATGCAAGCACGCACTCACAAACACACACACATAAACAAACGCACAAACATACGCACGCACACACGCATGCACACACGTACCCAACCACGCACGCGCACACAATCACTCACACACAAAACACATACACACACTTAAACAAAAGCGCGCATATGCACTCACACACACACGCACATAAACAAACGTACGCGCACACACGCACGCTCACGCACCCGCCCACACACACACACGCAGATACACAGACGCGCACGAATTCACACACACGCCCCCACACGCACACGTACACGTACACGTACACACACACACCCACACACCCACACGCACTCGCACATACACCATACTGGCACACACACGCACACGCATACAAGTGCACACACCCGCACGCTCGCACTTGCAGAACACCACACTCACACACACACACACACACACGCGCACACGTATGCACGCACACGCACATACACAAACAAACGCACCCGCACACACACACACAAACAAATGCGCGTGCACACACACACACACACACACAAATAAACGCACACACACACACAAAAACAAACGCGCGTGCACACACACGCACACACAAAAACAAACAAGCGCACATGCTATCACACACACACACACATAAACAAACACGCGCGAGCACACTCACGTGCGCAAGCGCGCACTAGCACGCACTAACACACACACATACACACACACAAACACACACACACGCAAACAAACAGACGCATGCGCACAAACACACACACAGGCGCGCACCCACGCACACGCACACACACACACACACACACACATACACACACACACACGCGCACGCATGCACGCGCACGCACACACATACTCTGGCACGCACACACACCCACACACCCACAAACCCACAGACTCACACACGCATCCACACTCGCGTACACACACCCACGCACTCACTCACGCACGCACGCGCACACGTACACACATACACACACCCACACATACACACACGCGTGATCGCGCTTGCACACCCTCACACACACACTGACACGCACGCACTCAAACACACGCACACACATACGCAACGCACACACCCGCACACCCACACACACAAACAAACGTGCGTGCACTCACACACACACAAATGAACGCGCGTGCACACCCACACACACAAATGAACGTGCATGCACACCCACACACACAAATGAACGTGCGTGCACACCCACACACACACACACACTTACACATGCGCGCACACTTACACACACCCACGCACTCACTCACGCACGCGCACACGTACACACATACACACACCCACACATACACACACGCGTGATCGCGCTTGCACACCCTCACACACACACTGACACGCATGCACTCAAACACACGCACACACGTACGCACGCACATACGCAACGCACACACCCGCACACCCACACACACAAACAAACGTGCGTGCACTCACACACACACAAATGAACGCGCGTGCACACCCACACACACAAATGAACGTGCATGCACACCCACACACACAAATGAACGTGCGTGCACACCCACACACACACACACACGCACATGCACACACGCACATGCACACGCGTACACACACACACGCACCCGTGCGTACAAACACACACACAAACAAACGCGCGTGACTAAACACATAAATAAACGCGTGCACATGCACTCACAGACACATGCACATAAACAAACACGCACACACAAACATATACACGCGCGCACACATTCTCACACCTACGCACACACGCATGCACACACACACACACACACACACATCCATGCATGCACGCACGCACACACATACACACCCACGCACGCACGCTCGCGCACACACACACATACACACCCACGCATGCACGCACGCCCGGACATACACACACACACACACACACATACACACACAAACACACCCACACACGCACACACTCACACACACACCCCACACACGCACCCACTCAAGCACGCAGACAAACACACACAAAAACGAGCGCGCGCGCACACAAGCACTCACACACAAAACATATACACACACTTAAACAAACGCGTGCGCATGCACCCACACACACGTACATAAACAAACGCGCGCGCATAGACACACATATGCACATAAACAAACTCGCGCGCACAAACACACACACACACACACACACACACACACAGACACACCCTCACACCCACACACGCACACATGCGCACACACACACACACACACACACACATCCATGCAAGCACGCACACGCACACACACATACACACTCACGCACGCACGCACACACATACACACACAAACACAGCCATGCACGCATGCACGCACCCACGCACACCCCCCACGCACGCACGCAGACAAAAACGCACACACACACACACACACACACACACACACGAGCGCGCAAGCGCACACAAACACTCACTCACAAAACACATACACACAATTAAACAAACGCTCGCGCATGCACTCACACACACACACACACATAAACAAACGCGCGCGCTCACGCACCCGCACACACACACATATATACAGACGCGCGCGCATACGTACACACACGCGGACACGCATAGGCACACTTACACGTTCACGTATACACACACCCAAACACCCACACGCACTCGCACACACACCGTACTGCCACACACACACGCACACACACACACATGTGCATACACCCGCACCCACACGCACCCAAACACCCACACGCACTCGCAGACACACCACACTCTCACACACACACGCACACACACGCACATACACAAATAAATACACCCGCACACACACATACACAAACAAACGCGCGCGCGCACACACACACATACAAACAAACCCGCACACACACACACACACACATAAACAAACGCGCGCACACACACACATACAAACAAACGCGCGTGCAAACAAACACACAAACAAACGTTCGCGCATGCTATCACACACACACACACACGCACATAAACAAACGCGCGCGAGCACACTCACGCGCGCAAGCATGCACCCGCACGCACACACATTCACACATACACACACACAAACCCACACGCACACACATTCACACATACACACACACAAACCCACACGCACACACGCAAATAAACAGACCTGCACGCACACACACACGCGCGCACGCATAAACACACACAGACACGCAAATAAACAGACGCGCACGCACATACGCACACACATACACCCACGCACAAACACGCACACACACACACACATACACACACGCGCGCGCACACATGCACCCATGCACACCCACACATACACAAACACACACACACACACACATGCGCACCCGCACACACACACACAAACAAACGCACGTGACTACACATATAAACAAACACGCGGGCATGCACTCACAGACACATGCACATAAACAAACACGTGCACACACAAACACACACGTGCGCGCACACACACACACCCACGCACGCACGCACACACACATGCACACACACACACGCACACAGACACAGACACAGACACACCCACACACGCACGCACCCCCATACTCATACACACACACACACACCACACTCGCATGCATGCATACGCACGCCCTCGCACACACACACACACACACACACAAACAAACGCACATACACACATAAACAAACGCATGTGGTCTCTCTCACACACATACAAACAAACGCGCGTGCACACACACAAAAACAAACGCGTGTGCACACACACGAAAACAAACGCGCGCGCATGCACTCACACACACACAAACAAACGCTCGTGCACACCCACAGAGACAAACAAATGTGCGCACATGCACTCACAGACACACACACACATAAAAAAACGCGCGCGCACAGACACATACGCACACCCCCACACACGTACGCACGCACACACACACACACCTACACACCCACACACTCACACACGCACCCACACTCGCGCACACACAGAGACGCACTCACCCATGCACGCACGCGCACACATTCACGCACACCCACATCCACCCCACACATGCGTGAGCGCGCTTGCACACCCCCCCACACACAATGGCACGCACGCATGTACGCAAACGCACTCGTGAACACCTGCACGCACGCACATACACACACGCACCCGCACACACACACACACACAAACAAACGCGCGTGCACACACACAATAACAAACATGTGCCCATGCTCTCACACACACAGAAATGAACGCGCATGCTCTCACACACACACACACACACACACAAATGAACGCGCATGCAAACCCACGTACGCGCACACACACACACACACACACACACATACGCACACGCGCATGCACGCCTTCACGCACACACACCTACACATACACACACGCACATGCACACGCGTAAACACACACACGCACCCGCGTACACACATTCACAAACAAACGCGCATGACTAAACACATAAATAAACGCACACACATGCACTCGCACACATATGCACATAAACAAACCCGCACAAACACACACACGCGCACCCACATATACTCACACCCACGCACGCACGCATGTACACACAGACTGACACACACATCCACGCACGCACGCACGCACACACATACAAATCCACGCACGTACGCACGCACGCACACACCTACAAATCCACGCACGTACGCACGCACACACACAACATACACACACACACACACAATAACACCCATGCACGCACGTACCCACGCACACCCCCCATGCACGCATCCACGCAGACACACACACACACAGACACACACGAGCGCGCGCGCACACAAACACTCACACACAAAACACATACACACACTTAAACAAACGCGCGCGCATGCACTCACGTACACACGTACATAAACAAACGCACGGGCACACACACACATGCTCACGCACCTGCACACACACACACACATACAAAGACGCGTACGCAAACTCAGACGCACGCACACGCACACGCACACGCACACACACACGCACACACCCACACACATTCGCACACACACACGCACACGCACACATGTTCACACACCCGCACGCACACACTCGCATCCACACTTCACTCAGACAAACACACACACACACGCACGCGCACACGCACATACACAAAGAAATGCACCCACACGCACACGCACACACACACAAACAGACGCGCCTGCACACACACACACACGCACAAACAAACGCGTGTGCACATACACACAAAAACAAACGTGCGTGCACACACACAGAGACAAACAAACGTGCGCGCATGCACTCACAGACACAGGCACATAAACAAACCCGCGCGCACAGACACATACGCACACACACGTACGCTCGTACACACACGTACACGGACACACCCACACACACGTACGCACGCACACACACACACACATACCCCCACACACACACACGTACCCACACTCGCGCACAAACACCCACGCACTCACCCACGAACGCACGCGCACACACACGCACACACACACCCACACCCACCCCACACATACACTCACACGTGAGCGCGCTTGCACACCCCCACACACACAATGGCATGCACGCACTCAAACACACGCACACACATATGCATATGCACACGCACGCACATATGCGAACGCACTCGTAAACACGCGAACACACACACATACACACACGCACGCACCCGCACACACACACACACACAAACAGACGCGCATGCACACACGCACAATAACAAACCCGCGCGCATGCACTCACGCACACACAAATGAAAGCGCATGCACACCCACGCACGCGCACACACGCACACACACACACGCGCACGTACGCCTGCACGCATACACACCCACACACACACACACGCACATGCACTCGCATACACACACACACATGCACCCGCGTACACACACACATACAAACAAACGCGCGTGACTAAACACATAAATAAACGCGCGCACATGCACTCGCAGACACATGCACATAAACAAACACGCGCGCACACACACGCATGCATATATACTCACATCCACGCACGCACGCATGTACACACAGACAGACACACACATCCACGCACACACGCACACACATACATACACACCCACGCACGCACACACACGCACACACACATACACACACACACAAACACACCCACGCACACCCCCCACGCACGCATCCACGCATGCACGCGCACACACACACACACACACGAGCGTGCGCGCAAACAAACACTCATACATAAAAAACATACACACACTTAAACAAACGCGTGCGCATGCACTCATGCACACACATACATAAACAAACGTGCGGGCACATACACACACGCTCACGCACCCGCACACACACATATATACAAAGACGCGCGTGCAAACACACACACGCGCACACGTACACGCACACACGCACCCACACACCCACACGCACTCGCACACACACCATACTGGCACACACACACACACACGCACACATGTGCACACACGCGCACGTACACACTCGCAGACACACTACACTCAGACAAACACACATACACACGCACATGCGTACGCACACGCACATACACAAACAAAAGCACCCGCACGCACACATACACACACACACACACACACACACACACACACACACACACAAACAGACGCGCCTGCACACACACATACACAAACAAATGCGCGTGCACATACACAAAAAAAAAACCGCGCGTGCATGCTATCACGCACACACGCACATAAACAAACGCGCGCGCGCACTCACACGGGCAAGCACGCACATGCGCACACACATGCACACATACACACATACACAAACACACACACACACACACACACACGCACAAATAAACAGATGCGCGCACACACACACACACACAAACTCACGCGCACACACACACATACACCCACGCACACGCACGCACATACACGAACATACGCGCGCGCACACACACCCTCACATACACCCACGCACGCGCACACACACATACACACACACACACCCGCGCTCAGACACACAAACAAATGCGCGTGACTACACATATAAACAAACACGCGCGCATCCACTCACAGACACATGCACATAAACAAACACGCGCACACACAAACACACGTGCGCGCACACACAGACGCACGCACGCATCCACGCACACACACACACACACATCCACGCACACGCGCACACGCACACACACTCACAAAGACACACACCCACGCACACACATATGCACACATTAACACACACACACCCACACACGAATGCACCCACACACACACACACCACACTTGCACGCACGCACACACACTCACGCATGCACGCACACCCACACACGCACGCATGCACACTCACGCACACACACACACCCTCACATGCATGCACGCATACTCACGCAGGCACGCAAGCACTCACACACACACACACACACCCACGCATGCACGGACACACACATACATAAACAAACGCGCGCGCAAGCACTCACCCACACACATAAACAAACGCGCGTGCACACATACACATAAACAAATGCGTGCACATGCACTGACAGACACACGCACATAAAAAGACGCGCGCGCCGTCTCACACGTGAGCACGCATGTTCTCACACACACGCGTACACACACACACGCACCAACTCACGCGCACACTCTAACCCGCCCCTGCACCCACGCACACGCACGAACCCATGCATAGGCACACATGCACCCATGCACATACATACACACATACACAGACACACACAAACAAATGCGGGTGCACACACTCACAACAAACAAACGCGCGCGCATGCACTCTCAGACAAACGTACATAAACAAACGCGCACACACACACACGTCCACACACACACACACACGCCCACACGTATGCACGGACGCAGACACACGCACACCCATGCACGCACATAAACACGCGCACGCACACACGCATGCACACACATGCACGCACGCACGCAAACACACACACACACACACTCACCCACCCACGCACAGAAAAACAAACGTGCATGCACACACATAAACAAACGCGCGCATGCACTCACAGACACATGCACATAAACAAACACACACGCACACATACACAAAGACACACACACACACACACGTCCACCTATGCACACAAGCACTCACGCAAGCACGCTCGCGCGCACACACAAACACACACTCACACGCATAAACAAATGCGCGTGCACACACACACAAAAATAAACGCGCGCGCATGCCTTGACACGCACGAGCATATAAAGAAACGCGCACGCATGCGCATACACACACACACGCAAGCACGCACACACACACACACGCACATAAACAGGCGCACACACACACATACAAACACACACGCATGCACGCGCACACACACGCTCCCACACACAGACACGCACGCACGCACACAGACACTTACATACACAAACACTCTCTCACACACACACAAACAAAATAACGCACGCATGCAAGCACGCACGCGCGTACAGACACGCACGCACGCAGTCACAGACACACAAACAAATAAACAAATAAACAAACAACCGCGCGCTCACACACACACACAAACGCGCGTGAACACACAAATAAACAAATGCGCGCGCATGCACTCACAGACACACACACATAAATAAACATGTGGCACACACATACACACGCACATACACACACACACATACGCAGCAACTCACACACACACACACACACACCCACTCACGCACGCACGCATACACACGCACACACATACACACTCTCACACACACACACACACACATACACACACACACACTCACGCATACACACACACGCACATACACATGCACGCATCAATATACACACACGCACACAAAAAAAACGCTCATGCACACACACACAAAAATAAACGCGCGCGCATGCACTCACGCACACACACACACAATCAAACGCGCATGCACCCACACACAGATAAATAAACGTGTGTGCATCCACTCACAGACACACGCACATGAACAAACGCGCGCGAACAGTTACACACGCGCACGCACGCTCGTACACACACACACACACACACCTACGCACACACGCCCGTACGCGCACACACACACCAACACACTCACACACACACACCCACACTCGCGCACACACACCCACGCATTCACTCATGCACGCACGCACCCACACACACACACCCACACACCCCATACATACACACACGCGTGAGCGCGCTTGCGCCCCCCCAGACACACACTGACACGCACGCACGCACTCAAACACATGCACACACGTATTCAAACGCGCACGTGCAGACACACACATAAGCAAACGCGTGCACCCGCACACAAACAAATAAACAAA
The DNA here is from genome assembly GCA_963859935.3 of Lathyrus sativus. Taxonomy (NCBI): domain Eukaryota; kingdom Viridiplantae; phylum Streptophyta; class Magnoliopsida; order Fabales; family Fabaceae; genus Lathyrus; species Lathyrus sativus. Next base: position 672,494 of record CAWUDS030001563.1, read on the forward strand.
CGCGCACGTATGCACTTACACACACAAACAAACGCATGTGCACACACCTAAAAAAACAAACGTGCGCACATGCACTCACAGACACACGCACATAAACAAACGCGCGCGCACTCCAACCCACACGCACACACGCACGCTCGTACGCACACGGACACACCCACACACGCACGCACACACGTGGACACATACACACACCCACACACCCACACACTCAGACACGCACCCCCCACACACACACACCATACTCGCACGCACGCACACACGCGCACACACACACGCACCCACACACACACATACATACATATAAACAAACGCGCGCGCTTGCACTCACACATACACAAACAAACGTGCCTGCCCACACACACATAAACAAACGCGCGCGCATGCACACGTGGACACACGCACATAAACAAGCATGCGCACACACACGCATGCAAGCACGCACACACCCGTACGCACACACACACCCGCACACCAACGCACGCACGCGTGAATGCACGCGCCCCCCGCCCACGCACTCACGCACACACGACATCCCTCTTATCCGCCCGTCCATGCATGCACGCACACGTATACGCACACACACACACACACAAACAAACACGTGTGCACATATACACACAATCAAACGTGCGCGCGTGTACTCTCGCACACATGCACATAAACAAACGCGCGCACGCACATACGCGTGCACATGCACACCCGCACATCCACACGCACACAGACACAAACACACACACAGTCCCACGCACGCGCGCACCCATCCATTCATATACACACCCACACACACACCACATCGCATGCAAACACACGCACGCCCCCGCACACACACACACACAAACAAACACACGTGCACACACACACACACACACACACACACAAACAAACACACGTGCACACACACACACACACACACACACACACACACACACAGAGACCAATAAACAAACGTGTGTGCTCTCTCTCACACACACACAAACAAACGCGCATCTACACACACATAAAAACAAACGCACGTGCATGCACTCATAGACACACGGACAAAAATAAACGCGCGCACCCACTCACGCGCACACGCACGCCCTCAAACACGCGCACACACACACACACACACACGACCCACCTACACACGTCCGCCCACCCACGCACAGGCACGCACCCATGCACAGGAACGCATGCACCCAAGCACCTACATACACACATGCACTCGCACACACACACACTCACACACACACACACACACTCACACATACAAACAAATGCGCGTGCACACGCTCACATAAACAAACGCGTGTGCATGCACTCACAGACACACGCACATAAACAAACGCGCGCGCACACACACAAGTGCCCACACACACACAAACGCACGCACACACACACAAACAAACGCGCGTGTACACACACATAAAAACAAACGCGCGCGCATGCACTCCTAGACACACGCACATAAACAAACACGTGCGCCCACACACACGCACACGCACACACTCAAACACACGCACGCACACACACACCGACCCACCCACACACGCCCGCCCTCCCACGCACATGCACGTACCCATGCACAGGCACGCTGCACACACGCACCTACATACGCACATGCACTCGCACACACACACACATACACTCACACACAAACAAACGCGCGTGCACACGCTCACATAAACAAACGCGTGTGCATGCACTCACAGACACACCCACCTAAACAAACGCGCACACACACACACACAGGCGCCCACACACACATCCACCCACGCACGCACGCACACACACACGCACGCACGCAAGTACGCACACACCCACGTACACACACGCACGCACGCATACAGGCACACACACTCACACACTCACCCACGCACACAAACACGCGCGCGCACACACACACAAACATAAACAAACGAGCGTGCACATACATACACATAAACAAACGCGTGCGCATGCACACACACACACACACACACACAAACAAACGTGCATGCACACACACATAAACAAACGCGCGTGCATGCACTCATAGACACACGCACATAAACAAACGCACGCGCGCAAACACATGCGCGCACGGTTGCTCACACACATACGCACAAACACACACACACACACACACACACACACACACACACACACACGCAGGCACGCACACGCCAGCTCGCCCTCCCGCCCACGCACTCACGCATGCACGCCCTCCCGCCCTCCCGCCTACCCACGCATACACAATCACAATAAAACACACACACAAACACACACAGACACGCGCGCGCATACACTCACAAACACAAGCACATAAACAAACGCACGCACACACACATAGGCACACACACACACAAACACACACACACACCCACACACGCACACACGCACGCACGCAAAGACACACACACACCCGCACACCCACACACTCACACGCACACCCACCCACACACACACACCACAGTCGCACGCACGCTCAAAGATACACACACACACACACCCGCACACACATACACACACATAAACAAACGTGC
>CAWUDS030001563.1:680000-685000 GCA_963859935.3 Lathyrus sativus
ACATAAACACTTATGCACGCACGCACGCACACACACACGCGCGCACGGACTCGCATACACAAACACACAAACACACAAACAAACAAACACGCGTGCACACACACACACACATAAACAAACGTGCGCGCATGCACTCACGGACACACGCACATAAACAAATGCGCGCGAACGCACGCACGCACCCATGCGCACAAAAACACACACATTCACGCACGCACGCACACGGCCGTCAACGCCAGCACGCGCGCACGCACACCCCCCACTCACACACTCACACCCGCCCACTCATGCACTCAAGCACCCACGCACGCACGTACACCCGCCCACTCATGCACTCAAGCACCCACGCAGGCACGCAGACACACACACACACACCCGCGCGCGTATACATACACACACACGCACACGCGCGCGCACACACACACACACACACACACGCACACACACCACATTGGCACACACACACACACACACACACACATACACACACACACACACACACACACGCATGCACTCACACACACACACACATAAACAAACGCGCGCACGCAAGCATGTACCCGCACACACACGCGCGTATGCGTACACACATGCACACGCACACGCACACACGCGCGCACATACACCCGCACGCATACACACCACATTGGCACACACACACACACGTGCACACACGCACGTGCACACACATGTGTACACACACACCCGCACGTGCACATACATACACACACACGCGCGCACACGCGCGTGCACTCACGCACAAAAACAATCGCGCGCGCATGCACTTACTCACACGCACATAAATAAACGCGCGCACACACACACATGCACGTAAGCACGCACACACACGCACACACACGCACACCCACGCAAGCACATAAACAGACGCGCGCGCACGCACACACACACGCACGCACACACACGCACGCACGCGCCCACGCACACACACGCATCCACCCACCCATGCAAACACACACGCGCGCGCACACGCTCATACATGCACACACACACACACAAACATAAACAAACGAGCGTGCACACACACAAATAAACAAACGCGCGCGCATGCACATACACACACACACAAACAAACGTGCGTGCACACACACATAAACAAATGCGCGTGCATGTACTCACAGACACACGCACATAAATAAACGCACGCGCGCATACACAAGCGCGCACGCTCGCTCACACACATACGCACAGACACACACACACACACACACACACCTATGCACGCACCCAAACGCCAGCCCACCCGCTCGCTCACGCATTCACGCATGCAAGCCCTCCCGCCCGGCCGCCCACGCACGCACACCCGCCCTCCCTCCTGCCCATCCAAGCACACAAGCACGCATACACACACACACACCACACCACACTCGCACGTAAGCTCACACACACGCGCACATACAGACACGCACACGCACCCGCACATACACACACAAAAAAACAAACGCGCGTGCACACACACACACACATAAATAAATGCACGCGCATGCACTCACTTACACACACACGCACAAATAAACGTGCGTGCACACACACACTCACACACACACACACACATAAACAAACGTGTGCGAATGCACTCACAGACACACGCACATAAACAAAAGCGCTTACAAAGACACGCGCGCACGCGCACGCCACCCGCCCACGCACACACGCACACCACCCCACCCACGCACTCACGCACCCACGCACACATGCAGACACACACACGCACACACGAGCATGCACGCACACGAATACTCATACATAAAACACATACACCCACTTAAACAAATGCACGCGCATGCACTTACACACACACACACATAAACATACACACGCATACGCACCCGCACACACACACACTACACAGACGTGCGCGCATACACACACATGCGCACACGCAGACGCACACGCACACATACACGTACACACACCCACACGCACTCGCACACACACCATACTGGCACACGCACACATGTGGACATACCCTCACGCGCGCACGCACGCACTCACAGACACACCACACTCACACACACACACACACGTACATACACAAACAAACGCACTCATCCACACACACACACACACACGCGCGTGCATGCGCACACACACACACACACACACAAACAAACGCGCGTGCACACCCACATACCCAAACAAACACACACACGCGTGTGTACACGCACACAAACAAACAAACGCGCGTGCAGACACAAACAAAAACAAACGTGCGCGCATGCTATCACACACACACGCACATAAACAAACGTGCGCAAGCATGCACTCACACACACATGCACACATACACACACACACACAAACACACACACACACACACACACACACACACACACAAATAAACAGACGCGCGCGCCCACACAGACACGCACGCACACACACACACGCACATACACCCACGCACACGGACGCACGCACACACACACATACACATACACACGCGCACGTATGCAGGCACACACACCCACACATACACCCACGCACACGCACGCACGCGGACACACACGCACAAGCACCCGCACACACACACAAACAAACGCGCGTGACTACACATATAAACGCGCATGCGCACATGAACTCACAGACACAGACACATAAGCAAACACGCGCAAACACAAACACGCGCGCGCACACACACACACACACACAAACAAACAAACACGCATGCACATACACACAAAAACAAACGCGCGTGCACACACACACAAAAACAAACACGCGCGCATGCACTCACACACACACACACATAAACAAACGCGCGTGCACACACACAGATAAACAAACGTGCGCGCATGCACTCACAGACACACGCACATAAAGAAACGCGTACTCACAGACACACACGCACACGCACGCACGGTTGTACATACATGCACACACACACACACACACACACACACACACACACACACACGCACACGCACGCACACCCACACGCGCACGCAGACAAGCACACCTGCGCTCGCACGCACTCACACACACATACACCCACGCATGCACGCATGCTCACGCACACACTCACCCATCCACGTATGCGCGCACGCACACGCACACACATACACACACCCACACACCCACACACACACACACATGCACGCATTAACACACACAAACACCCACGCACGCATGCACCCACCTACCCCCCCCCCCCCCCCCACACACACACACCACACTGTCATGCACGCACACGCACACGCACAATGAAACAAACGCGCGTGCACGCACACACACATTCATAGACAAACGTGCACGCATGCGTTCACACACACACACACCGACCTTCCCGCACACGCCCGCTCACGCACACGCTTACACCCATGCACAGGCACACACACACACACCGACCCACGCGCACACACGCACCCACGCACATACATACACACCCGCACCCGCACACACACACACAAACGCGTATGCGCACGCTCACATCAACAAACGCGCGCGCATGCAGTCACAGACACACGCACATAAACAAACGCGCACACACACACACACGACCCCCTCCCCCCCCCCCCCCCCACACACACACGCACGCACGCACGCACGCACGCACACACACACACGCGTGCGCTAATAAACACACACACACACACGTAAACACGCACACACACTCACCTACCCACCCACACACACACAAACAAACGTGCGTGCACACACACATAAACAAACGCGCGTGCATGCACTGACAGACACATGCACATAAACAAACGTGCGTGCCCACACATACGGGCGCACGCACGCTCTCACACACACGCACACACACACACACCCACCCACCCACACACGCACACGCCATCCCACCCGCCCGCCCAAGCACTCACACATGCAGGCCCTCCCGCCCGCCCGTCCACCCACGCGCACGCATGCATACACTAACGCACACGCACACACACACACACACACACATAAACAAACGCGGACGATCATACACACATACACAAACAAACACGCGCACATGCCCTCACACGCACACGCACATAAACAAACGCGGACGAACATACACACGCACGCACACACACGCACACACACGCACGCACCCGCCCACGCACAAACACACGCGCGCGCACACGCTTATACACGCACACACACATAAACATAAACAAACGAGCGTGCACACACACATAAATAAACGCGCGCGCATGCACATACATACACACACAAACAAACGTGTGTGCACACACACATAAACAAATGCGCGCGCATGCACTCACAGACACACGCACTTAAACAAACGCATGCGCGCACACATAGGCGCGCATGCTCGCTCGCACACATACGCACAAACACACACACACACACACACACACACACACACACACACACACACCCATGCATGCACGCACGCACACGCCAGCCCACCCGCTCGCTCACGCATTCACGCATGCAAGCCCTCCCGACCGGCCGCCCACGCACGCCCGCCCTCCCTCCTACCCACCCAAGCACACAAGCACGCAGGCACACACACACACACCACACCACACTCGCATGTACGCACACACACGCGCGCACATACGGACACTCACACGCACCTGCACACACACACACACCATACCATACTCGCATGTATGCAGACACACACACACAAGCACACACACATACACACACCACACACCACTCGCATGTATGCACACACACACGCACCTGTGCACACACACACACACACACACACACATAAACAAACGCACGCGCATGCACTCACTTACTCACACATACAAACAAACGCGCCTGCACACTCACACACACACATAAACAAACGCACGCGCCTGCACACTTGCACACACACACACACGCACATAAACAAACGCACGCGCATGCACTCACTTACACACACATACAAACAAACGCGCCTGCACACTCACACACACACACACACACATAAACAAACGTGCGCGAATGCACTCACATACACATGCACATAAACAAAAGCACTAACAAACACACACGCGCGCGCACGCCAGTCGCCCTCGTACACATACAACCCC
>CAWUDS030001563.1:690000-692500 GCA_963859935.3 Lathyrus sativus
ACACACACACACAAAAAAAACGCGTGTTCATACACACACACACACAAATAAACGCACACACACACAAACACACACGCACGTGTGCACACACACACAAACAAACGCGCGTGCAGACTCACACAAAAACAAACGCACGCGCATGCTATCACACACACACGCACATAAACAAACGTGCGCAAGCACGCACTCGCACGCACACACATGCACACATACACACACACAAACACAGACACACACACGCAAATAAACAGACGCGCACGCCCACACACACACGCACGCACACACACCCACACCCACGCACACGCACACATACACACACACATACATACATCCAAGCACACACACCCACACATACACCCAAGCACATACACGTGCGCACGCATGCACGCACACACACACACACATACACCCAAGCACACGCACACACACGCACCCGCGCACACACACACACACAAACAAACGCGCGTGACTACACATATAAACAAACACGTGCACATGCACTCACAGACACATACATATAAACAAACACGCGCACACAAAAACATACGCGCACACACACACACACACACACACACCCATGCATGCACACACACACCCACACAAACAAACAAACACGCGCGCACATACACACAAAAACAAATGTGCGTGCACACACATACAAAAGCAACGCGCGCGCATGTACTCACACACACACACAAACAAACGCGCGTGCACACCCTTAGATAAACAAACGTGCGCGCATGCACTCACAGACACACACACATAAATAAACGTGCACCCACAGACACACACACGCACGCACGCACGCTCGTCTGCACATGCAAACACACACACACGCACAAAAGCAACGCGCACGCGCACACACCCGCCCATGCACGCACACCCACACACGCACACCCGCACACGCACGCATGCACTCACACACACACACCCCCACGCACGCACACACACACACATCCACGCCCCCCCACACACGCACACACGCATGCACGCACACACACACACACATAAACACACACACACACACACACAAGCACACACACAAACACGCACACACACTCACCCCCACCTACGCACACACAAACAAACGTGCATGCACACACACATAAACAAAGGCGCGTGCATGCACTCACAGACACACGCACATAAACAAACGCGCGCGCCCACACATACGGGCGCACGCACGCTCTCACACACACAAGCATACACACACACACACACACACACACACACACACACACACACACACACGCACGCTAGCCCACCCGCCCGCCCAAGCTCTCACGCATGCAGGCCCTCCCGCCCGCCTGTCCACTCACGTGCACGCACGCACACACTAACGCACGCACACATGCACACACATACACACACACACACACACATAAACAAACGCGCGTGCACACATACACACACACACACACACACACATAAACAAACGCGCGCGCATGCGCTCGCACACACACACACACAAACAAACCCACGTCCACACACACATATAAATAAACACGCGCGCATGCACTTACAGACACACGCACATAAACAAACGCGCGCGCCGACGCACACGCGCGCACGCATGCTCCTTGACACACGCACATACATACACACACACACCGACCCACCCGCATACGCCCGCCCACACACTCGCACGCACGCACGCACCCAAGAACAGGCACACACGCTCCCACGCACATACACACACACACACACACACACACATACACAAACAAACGCGCGTGCACACACTCACATTAACAAACACGCACGCATGCAGTCACAGACACACGCACATAAACAAACGCGCGACCACACGCACGCGCGCGCGCCCGCACACACACATAAACACACACACACACACACACATGCGCGCGCGCAAGCACACACGCAAACACGCACACACACTCACCCACCAGCCCACACCACACAAACAAACGTGCGTGCATACACACGTAAACAAACGCGCGTGCATGCACTCACAGACACACGCGCATAAACAATCGCACGCGCGCGCACACACACACACACACTTGCACACATACGCACAGACACACACACACACACACACACACACACACACACACACACACACACACACGCGCGCGCGCGCGCACGTACACGCCAGACCACCCGCCCGCCCAAGCACTTACCCGTGCAGGCCCTTCCGCCCGCCCGTCCACCCACGCGGACGCACGCACACACAAACACACACACACATATACACACAAAAAAATACGCGTGCACACACACACAAAAACAAACGCGCGCGCATGCCCTCACACATACACATACACACATACACACATACACACATACACGCAGACACGCATACACGCACACACACATACACATACACACACACACACACACATACACACCCATGCACACACACACACACGCACACACACATGCTCGCACTAATACACCCACACAAACAAACGCGCGTGCACACACACACAAAAACAAACGCGCATGCATAAACACACATAAACAAACGCGCGTGCAT
>CAWUDS030001563.1:697500-752500 GCA_963859935.3 Lathyrus sativus
GCAAATAAACAGACGCACTCACACACACACGAGCGCATAAACACACAAACACACACGCACACAAATAAACAGACGCGCAAACACGCACACACACACATACACATACACACACATGCGCGCGCACATGCACCCATACACATCCACACATACACCCACGCACACACGCGCACACACACACACACACGCGCGCGCATGCACCCGCCCACACACACAAACAAACGCGCGTGACTACACATATAAACAAACACGCGCGCATGCACTCACCGACACATGCACATAAACAAACACACGCACACACAAACACACATGTGCGCACACACGCACACACGCACACATACACAGACACACACACACACCCAAGCACGCACGCACGCACCCCCATACTCATACACCCACACACACACACACACCACACTTGCATGCACGCACACACACGCCCCCGCACACACACACACACACAAACAAACGCACGTACACACAAACACATAAACAAACGCGTGTGCTCTCTCTCACACACAAACAAACAAACGCACGTGCACACACACACAAAAACAAACACGTGTGCACACACACACAAAAACAAACGCACGTGCATGCACTTACACACACACACAAACAAATGCGCGTGCACACGCATAGACAAATAAACGTGCGCGCATGCACTCACAGACACATGCAGACAAACAAACGCGCGCGCACATACATATACGCACACGCGCGCTCGTACACACACGTACACACACACCCCCCACATACGTACGCACGCACACATACACACCCACACACCCACACACTCACACACGCACCCACACTCCCGCACACACACACACGCACTCACTCATGCACGCATGCGCACACACACACACCCACCCCACACATACACACACGCGTGAGCGCTTGCACACCCCCACAGACACTCGCACGCACGCACTCAAACACACGCACACACGTATGCAAATGCACACACACGCACATATGCAAACGCACTCGTGAACACGCGCACGCAGGTACATACACACACACGCACCCGCACACACACACACACACAAACAAACACGCATGCACACACACAAAATAAAAAATGCGCGCGCATGCACTCACACATACACAAATGAACGCGCATGCACAGCTACGCACGCGCAGACACACACATACACACACGCGCACGCACGTCTGCATGCACACACACCCACACATACACACACGCACAAGCACGCGCGTACACACGCACACACACGCACCCGCGTACACACACACACACAAAAATAAACGCGCGTGACTAATTACATAAATAAACGCGCGCACATGCACTCGCAGACTCATGCACATAAACAAACACGCAGACACGCACACGCGCGCACGCACATATACTCACACCCACGCACGCACACATGTATACACAGACAGGCACACACATCCATGCACGCACGCACGCACACACATACACACCCACGCACGCACGCACACACACACACAAACACACCCACCCACGTACCCATGCACACCCCCCACGCACGCACCCACGCATGCACGTAGACACACACACACGTACATAAATAGACGCGCACACACTAAGACTCACACACAAAACACATACACACACATAAACAAACGCGCGCGCATGCACTCACGCACACACGTACATAAACAAACGCGCGGGCGCACGCACACACACGCTCACGCACCCGCACACACACAAACTTACAAAGACGCGCGCGTAAACACACACACGCGCACACGCACACGCACACATACACCCACACACACTCGCATACACACCATACTGGCACACACATGCACACATGTGCACACATCCGCACGCGCGTACTCACGCACTCGCCGACACACTTCACTCAGACACACACACACACATACACGCACACGCGTACGCACGCACACGTACATACACAAATAAACGCACCCGCACACACACACACACACAAACAGACGCGCCTGCACACACACACACAAACAAATGCGCGTGCACATACTCACAAAAACAAACGCGCGCGCATGCCATCACGCACACACGCACATAAACAAACGCGTGCATGCATACTCACGCGGGCAAGCATGCACACGCAGACACGCACATGCACACATACACATATACACAAACATACAGACACACACGCAAATAAACAGACGCGCACACACACACACACACAAACTCACGCACACACACACACATACACCCACGCACGCACACACACGCACATACACACACATACACGCGCGCACACCCTCACATACACCCACGCATGCGCACACACACATACACATACACACGCACCCACGCTCACACACACAAACAAACGCGCGTGCCTACACATATAAACAAACACGCGCACATGCACTCACAGACACATGCACATAAACAACCACACGCACACACAAACACACGCGCGCGCACACACACCCGCACCCACCCGCACACACACACACCCACGCACACGCAGACACACACACACACACACACTCAGAAACACACCCACCCACGCACGCACGCACGCACACCCACACCCACGCACACACATATGCACACATTAACACACACACACACACGCACGAATGCACCCACCCACACACACACCACACTTGCATGCACGCACACGCACTCACGCAAGCACACACACCCATACACGCACACACGCACACCCATGCACGCACGCAAGCACTCTCTCACACACACACCCACGCATGCACACACACACACATAAACAAACGTGCGCGCAAGCACTCACCCGCACACACAAACAAACGCGCGTGCACATGCACTGACAGACACACGCACATAAACAAACGCGCGCGCCGACTCACACGCGTGCACGCACTCTCTCACACACACGCACACACCAACCCACCCGCACACTCCCGCCCGCCCCTACACCCACGCACACGCACAAACCCATGCATAGGCACACACACACCCATGCACGTACATACACACACGCACCCGCACACACACACACACACAAACAAATGCGGGTGCACACACTCACAACAAACAAACGCGTGCACATGCACTCGCAGACACATGCACATAAACAAACGCGCACACACACACACGCCCACACACATACACACACACACACACGCATGCATGGACGCAGACACACCCACACCCACGCACGCACATAAACATGCGCACACACACGCACGCACACACATACACGCACGCACGCAAAATTGCAGACACACTCACCCACCGACCCACGCACAAAAAAACAAACGTGCATGCACACACACACACACACATAAACAAACACGTGCATGTACTCACCGACACACGCACATAAACAAACACACGCGCACACATACACACAGACACATACACACACCCGTCCACCCATGCACACACGCACTCACGCATGCACGCCCTCCCGCCCACCCGTTCATCCATGCAGACGCACGCAGGCACACATAAACAGACACAGACACGCACAAACAAATGCGCGGGCACACACAAAAAAAAACAAACGCGCGCATGCATTGACCCACACAAGCACATAAACAAATGCGCGCGCACGCACACACACATACACACACACAAGCACGCACACACACAAGCACATGCACATAAACAGACGCGCACACACATATACAAACACACATGCACGCACGCACACACACACACACACACACACACACACACAGACACGCACGCACGCACATAGACACTTACATACACAAACACTCACACACACACACACACACACAAAATAACGCACGCACGCGCGTACAGACACACACGCACACACTCACAGACACACAAACAAATAAACAAATAAACAAACAAACGCGCGCTCACCCATACAAACAAACGTGCGTGAACACCCAAATAAACAAATGCACGCGCATGCACTCACACACACGCACATAAACAAGCACGCGACAGACAGACACACACACACGCACGCACACACTCACACACACACACACACACCCATCCACTCACGTATGCACGCACACACACTCACACACATATACACACACACACACACGCATGCACGCACACACACCCACCCACCCACCCACTCACGCACGCACACACGCACTCACACGCACACACATACACACACACACACTCACGCACACACACACGCACACACACACACACACACGCACACACACACGTACGAACTAACACACACACACACAAACAAACGCGCATGCACACACACACACACACAAAAACAAACGCGCGCACATGCACTCACACGTACACAAACAAACGCGCGTGCACACACACATAGATAAACAAACGTGCGTGCATGCACTCACAGACACACGCACATTAACAAACACGCGCGAACAGTTACACACGCGCATGCACGCACGCTCATACTCACACACACAAACACACACCTACGCACGCATGCAAGTACACGCACACACACACACAAACACACCCACACACTCACACGCATACCCACACTCATGCACACACACACCAACGCATTCACTCATGCACGCACGCACGCACACACACACACACATACACACCCACACACCTCACACATACACACACGATTGAGCGCGCTTGCGCCCCCACACACACTGAAACGCACACACGCACGTATTCAAACGCGCACGTGCAGACACACACAAAAACAAACGCGCACACCCGCACACACACACTCATACAAACAAACGCGCGTACACACACACAAATAAACAAACGTGTGCATATGCACTTACACACACACAAACAAACGCGTGTGCACACACCCAGTATAACAAACGTGCGCACATGCACTCACAGACACACGCACATAAACAAACGCGCGCGCATTCCAACCCACGCGCACGCACGCATGCTCGTACACACACGGACGCACGCACGCATGCTCGTACACACACGGACGCACGCACGTGGACACATACACATACCCACACACCCACACACTCAGACACGCACCCCCCCCCCCCCCACACACACACACCACACTCGCACACACGCACACACACACACACGCACCCTAACACACACACACACACAGACACATAAAAAAACTCGCGCGTATGCACTCACACATACACAAACAAATGTGCGGGCCCATATACACATAAACAAACGCGCGCGCATGCACACATAGACACACGCACATAAAAAAAGCGTGCACGCACACACACGCACGCAAGCACCCGTACGCACACACACACACCCGCACACCAATGCACGCACGCGCAAATTCACGCACAAACGCCAGCCCTCTTATCTGCCCGTCCATGCACGCACGCACACGTATACGAACACACACACACACACAAACAAACACGTGTGCACACACAGACATAAACAAAGGCGCGCGTGTGCACTCTCACACACACGCACATAAACAAAGGCGCACAAACACACACACGCGTGCGCATGCGCACGCGCACATCCACACGCACACAGACACAAACACATACACAACCCCACGCACGCGCGCACCCATCCATACACACACACACACCCACACACACACACACACCACATCGCATGCACACACACGCACGCACGCCCCCGCCCACACACACACACACACAAACAAACGCACGTGCACACACACACACACACACCAATAAACAAACGCGCGTGCTCTCTCACACAGACACACAAACAAACGCCCGTGCACACACACATACAAAAAAACGTGCGCGCATGCACTCACAGACACAAACATATAAACAAACGCGTGCGCCCACACACACGCGCACACGCAAGCACTGAAACACACGCACGGTCACACACACCGACCCACCCACACACGCTCGCCCTCCTACGCAGCCACGCACAGGCACGCTCCCATGTACATGCACGCACGAACCCACGCACATACATACACACATGCACTCGCACATACACACACACACACACACACACACACACACACACACACACACACACACACTCACACAGACAAACAAACGCGCGTGCACACGCTCACATAAACAATCGCGCGTGCATGCACTTACAGACACACGCACATAAACAAACGCACGCGCACACACACAAGCGCCCGCACACACATCCACCCACGCACGCACGCACGCACACACACACAAACACGCAAGCAAGCACGCCCACACACACCCATGCACACACACGCACGCACGCAGACACGCACACACGCAGACACGCACACACACTCACACACTCATCCATCCACCCTCGCACACAAACACGCGCGCGCGCACACGCACACACACACACACGCACGCACACACACAAACATAAATAAACGTGCATGCACACACACACACAAAAACGTGCGTGCACACACACATAAATAAACGCGCGCGCATGCACTCTTAGACACACGTACATAAACAAACGCACGCGCGCAAACACACGCGCGCACGATCGCTCGCACACATACGCACAACACACACACACACACACACACACACACACACACACACACACACCCATCCACGCACGCACACGCTAGCTTGCCCTCCCGCCCATGCACTCACGCATGCACGCCCTCCCGCCCTCCCGCCTACCCACACATACACACGCACACAAAAACACACACATAAACACACACACACACACACATACGCGCGTGCATACACTCACAAACACACGCACATAAATAAACGCGCACACACACACCCACACACACACAAACACACACACACACACATGCACGCACGCACACACGGAAAAACATACACACCCGCACACCTACACACTCACACGCACACCCACACACACACACACCACACTCGCACGCACGCTCAAACACACACACACACGCACACACCCGCACACACATACAGACACATAAACAAATGTGTGCGCATTCGCTTAGTGACACACGCACTTAAACAAAAGCGTGCGCACACACACACGCGCGCACTCAAGCACCCATACGCGCAGACACGCACATACACGCACACGCAAGCACCTATACGCCCACACACCCGCACACACACACACACACCAACACACACACGCACGCAAGCACCCAAACACACACACACACGCACATAAACAAACGCGCGAACACACACACACACCCGCCCGCCAACGCACGCTCGCCCTCATGCATGTAAGCCTGCCCTCCCCCCCGCCCGCCCACGCACACAAACACGCAGGCGCACACACACACCACACCACACTCGCACGCACCCACACACATGCACACGCACACACGCACCCGCACACACACACATAAACAAATGCGCGTGCACACACACACAGATAAACAAACGCACGTGCATGCACTCTTTAACACACACACACACATACACACACAAAAGCAAACAGGTGTGCACACACACATACATAAACCAACGTGCGTGCATGCACTCATAGACACACGCACATAAACAAACAGCACGCACACATACGCGCGCGCGCGCACACACCTACAGGCACACAAACACACACACACACACGCACACACACACACACACACACACACACTCACACACGCACCCTCACCCGCCCATGCACGCACGCAGGCACACACACACACACACGAGCGCGCGTGCACACACAAAAAACACATATACACACAAAAACAAACGCACGCGCATGCACTTACACTCACACGCACGCACACAAACAATCGCACGCAAACACACACACACACACACGCTCACGCACCCGCACACACACACAAAGATACACACGCGCGCGCACACGCGCACATGCATGCACTAGCACACGCACATCTTCACGCGCGCACATACGCTCTCACAGACACACGCACTCGCACACACCACACTGGCACACACATACACACGCACACGCACACATGTGCACACACCCGCACGCGCGCACGCATGCGCTCACAGACACACACACCACACACACACACACACACACACACACACACACACAAACACTTACACGCGCACACGCACACGCACAAACACACGCTCCCGTGCACACATACACACACAAACAAACACACGCGCGTGCACACACACACACACACATACGTTGACGCGCAGACACATACACACACACAAACGAGCGTGCGCGCATACACTCGCACACACGCACATAAACAAACGCACGCAAGCACCGACACACACGCACACACATAAACAAACACACACGCACACACGCACACATATACACACAAAACCCACGCACACGCATCCACGCACACACGCACACGCACACTCTCTCACACACACACAACCACCCAAATAAGCACGCACGCGCACCCGCGTACACACACACACACATAAACAAACGCGCGTGAACACACACATAAACAAACGCGCGCGCATGCACTCATGCACACACGCACATAAACAAACATGCACACACACACACACACACATAAACACACAGACATGCGCACGCAGGCATGCCCACACACACCCACCCACCAACCCACTCACGCACCCACGCACAGACACACACACACACACACATACACACACACACACTCGCCCACGCCTTCCCTCCCGCCCGCCCATGCCCAGCTGCCCGCCCACGCACGCGCCCCCGCCCTCCCTCCAGCCCACCCGCGCACTCAATCACGCAGGCACAAACACACCCACTCACCAACCCACTCACGCACTCACGCAGGCACGCGCACACACACACACACACCCGCACATGCCTACCCGCCCGCCTGCCCATGCCCGGCTGCCCGCCCACGCACACCCGCCCTCCCTCCTTCCTGCCCACCCACGCACTCAAGCACGCAGGCATATACACACACACCACACCACACTTGCACGTACGCACACGAACGCACATGAACGCACACACGTACACACACATGCACAAGCACACGTACACACACACACACACACAATTAAACGCGCATGCACAGACACACACAGACACACATAAACAAACACACACGCATGCACTCACTTACACACACACAGAAATAAACAAATGCACGCGCACACATACACACACACACACGCATCCACACACTTACACACACACACACATAAACAAACGCGCGCACATGCACTCAAACACACATACACAAACACACAAACAAACACGCGTGCCCACACATACACACACATGAACAAACACGAGCGCATGCACTGACAGACACACGCACACAAACTAACACGCGTGCACAAACACACACACACACACACACACGAGCGCGCGCATACACACACACACAAAACAGATATACACACAAAAACAAACGCGCGTGCATGTCTTTACTCACACACACACACACACACAAACAATCGCGCGCAAACACACACGCACACGCTCACGCACCAGCGCACACACACAAAGACACACACGCACGCACTCACACACGCACACGCATACACACATGTTCATGCGGGCACATACAGACACACACACCCACCCACACGCACACGCACCACACTGGCACACACACACACACACACGCACGCACACGCATACATGTGCATACACCTGCAAGTGTGCACGCACTCACAGACACACCACACTCTCACACACACACACACACACACACATACGCGCATGCACACACACACGCACACGCACAAACTCACGCTCCCGCGCACACACATACACACACATACACACACACGTGCATGCATACTCACACACACACACACGTTCATGCACACACATACACACACACACACACACACAAACGAGCGCGTGCGCATGCACTCGCACACACGAGCATAAACAAACGCGCGCAAGCACGCGCACGCATGCACACCTACACACGCACATAAATAGATGCGCACGCACACAAGCACACTCGCACGCACGCACATACACACACACCCACGCACACGCACGAACGCACATGCACACACACACACACACACAACCACCCAAACACGCACGCAGGCACCCGCACCCGCTTACACACACACAAACAAACGCGCGTGAACACACACATAAACAAATGTGCGCGCATGCACTCACGCACACACGCACATAAACAAAAACGCACACACACACACACACACGCACGCACGCCCACACACAAATACACACACACACCAACCCACTCACGCATGGACGCATGTATACACACGCACACACATACAAACACACACACCCGCACACGCCTGCCCTCCCGCCCGCCCATGCCCTGCTGCGCGCCCACCCCCGCACGTCCGCCCTCCCTCCTGCCCACCCACGCACTCAAGCACGCAGGGACACACACAACCACTCACCAACCTACTCGCGCACTCACGCACGCACGCACTCACACACACACACGCACACGCCTACCCGCCGGCCCGCCCATGCCCGACTGCTAGCCCACGCACGCTTGCCGCCCGCCTTCGCACCTGCCCACCCACGCACTCAAGCACGCAGGCACACACACACACACACCACACCACACTCGCACGTACGTACACGCACGCACACACATACACACACACACGCACCCGCACACACACACACACACACAATTAAACATGCATGCACACACACACACACACATAAATAAACGCACGCGCATGCACTCACTCACACACACACACACACACACAAACAAACGCGCACACACACACACACACACACACACACACACAAACAAACGCGCACACACACACACACACACGCACGCACCCGCACACTTACGCACACACACACACACACATATAAAAAAACGCATGTGCATGCACTCACTTACACACTCAAATAAACAAACGCGCGCACTCACATACACACACACGCACGCACCCGGACACTTACACACACACACACATAAACAAACACGCGCGCACGCACGCACACACCTACACGCACACAAACACACACACACACACTCACTCATGCACGCACGCATCCTCACCAGCCCACGCACGCACGCAGGCGCACATACACACGAGCGCGCGTGCACACACACAAAACACATATACACACAAAAACAAACGCGTGCGCATGCACTTACACACACACGCACGCACACAAACAATCGCGTTCAAACACACTCACACGCTCATGCATCCGCACACAGACACAAAACACACACGCACACGCATGCGCTCGCACACGCACATGTTCACGCGTGCACATACGCACTCACAGACACACACACACAGACACACGCACTCGCACACACACCACACTGGCACACACATACACACGCACACGTACACATGTGCACACACCCGCACGCGCTCACCCACACACCACACTCACACACACACACACACACACACACACACACACACACACACACACACTTACACGCGCACACGCGCACGCATAAGCACACGCTCCCGCGCACACATACACACACACAAACAAACACACGCACGTGCACACACACACACATACACACAAACCAGCGTGTGCGCATGCACTTGTACACACGCACAAAAACAAACGCGCACAAGCACGTACGCACATGCACGCACATAAACAGACGCGCGCGCACACAAACGCACACGCACACACATACACACACACACACACACGCATACGCACCCACACACGCACACACGCACACACACACACACACACACTCTCTCTCACACACACACACACAACCACCCAAACAAGCACGCACGCACACGCACCCGCGTACACAGACACACACACAAACAAACGCGCGTGAACACACACATAAACAAACATGCGCGCATGCCCTCATGCACACACAAACGCGCAGGCACGCCCACACACACACACACACACCCACCAACCCACTCACGCACGCACAGACACGCACACACATACACACACACACTCGCACATGCCTGCCCTCCTGCCCCGCCCATGCCCACCCACGCACGCACGCCCGCCCTCCCTCCTGCCCACCCGCGCACTCAAGCAAGCAGGCACAAACACACCCACTCACCAACCCACTCACGCACTCACGCAGGCACGGACACACACACACACACACACCCGCACATGCCTACCCGCCTGCCTGCCCATGCCCGGCTGCCCGCCCACGCACGCCCGCCCGCCCTCCTTCCTGCCCACCCACGCACTCAAGCACGCAGGCACATACACACACACACCACACCACACTTGCACGTACGCACACGAACGCACACACATACACACACACACACACGCACAAGCACACGTACACACACACACACACACAATTAAACGCGCATGCACAGACACTCACACACACACATAAATAAACGCACGCGCATGCACTCACTTACACACACACAGAAATAAACAAATGCACGCGCACAGATACACACACACACGCACGCACCCACGCACTTACACATACATACACACACACACACACACACATAAACAAACGCGCGCGCATGCACTCAAACACACATACACACACAAACAAACGTGCGTGTACACACATACACACACATAAACAAACGCGCGCGCATGCACTGACAGACACACGCACACAAACTAACACGCGTGCATAAACACACACACACACACACGAGCGCGCATACACACAAAAAAAAAACATATACACACAAAAACAAACGCGCGTGCATGTCCTTACTCACACACACACACAAACAATCGCGCGCAAACACACACACACGCTCACGCACCCGCACACACATACAAAGACACACACGCACACACTCGCACACGCACATGCATACGCACATGTTCACGCGCACACATACAGTCACACACAGACACACACACCCACCCACACGCACACACACCACACTGGCACACACACACACACACGCGTATGCACACGCATACATGTGCATACACCCGCACACGCGCACGCACTCACACACACACCACACTCACACACACACACGCACGCGCACGCACACACACGAACTCACGCTCCCGCATGCACACAGACACACACATGCACACACAAAAAAACACACGCGCGTGCATACTCACACACACACACACACACATTCACGCGCGCGCACACACACACAAACGAGCGCGCGCGCTTGCACTCGCGCACACGAACATAAACAAACGCGCGCAAGCATGCCCACGCATGCACACCTACACACGCATATAAATAGACGCACACGCACACAACCACACACGCACGCAGGCACATACGCACCCACCCACGCACACACACACACGCGCACACACACACACATACACACACACACACAACCACCCAAACACGCACGCAGGCACACGCACCCGCGTACACACACACAAACAAATGCGCGTGAACACACACATAAACAAATGTGCGCGCATGCACTCACACACACACGCACATAAACAAAAACGCACACACACACACACACACATTCGCGCGCGCACACAGACACAAACGAGCGCGCGCGCTAGCACTCGCGCACACGAACATAAACAAACGCGCGCAAGCATGCCCACGCATGCACACCTACACACGCATATAAATAGACGCACGCGCACACAACCACACACGCACGCAGGCACATACGCACCCACCCACGCACACGCACACACGCGCACACACACACACATACACACACACAACCACCCAAACACGCACGCAGGCACACGCACCCGCGTACACACACACAAACAAATGCGCGTGAACACACACATAAACAAATATGCGCGCATGCACTCACACACACACGCACATAAACAAAAACGCACACACACACATACATTCACGCGCGCACACACACACAAACGAGCGCGCGCGCTTGCACTCGCGCACACGAACATAAACAAACGCGCGCAAGCATGCCCACGCATGCACACCTACACACGCATATAAATAGACGCACGCGCACACAAACACACACGCACACAGGCACATACGCACCCACCCACGCACACGCACACACGCGGACACACACACACACACACACACACACACAACCACCCAAACACGCACGCAGGCACACGCACCCGCGTACACACACACAAACAAATGCGCGTGAACACACACATAAACAAATGTGCGCGCATGCACTCACGCACACACGCACATAAACAAAAAGGCACACACACATACACACGCACGCAGGCACACCCACACACCCATACACACACCAACCCACTCACGCACGGACGCACGCATACACTCGCACACACATACAAACACACACACCCGCACACGCCTGCCCTCCCGCCCGCCCATGCCCAGCTGCGCGCCCACCCGCACATGCCCGCCCTCCCTCCTGCCCATCCACGCACTCAAGCACGCAGGGACACACACACACCCACTCACCAACCCACTCACGCACGCACGCGCACACACACACACACGCACCCGCACACGCCTGCCCGCCCATGCCCGACTGCCAGCCCATGCACGCCCCCCCGCCTTCCCACCTGCCCACCCACGCACGTAGGCACACACACACACACACACCACACCACACTCGCACGTACGCACACACACGCACACATATACACACACACGCACCCGCACACACACACACACACACACACAATTAAACACGCATGCGCACACACACACATATAAATAAACGCACGCGCATGCACTCACTTACACACACACACAAACAAACAAACGCGCACACACACATACACACACGCACGTACGCACCCGCACACTTACACACACACACACACACATAAACAAACGCACGCGCATGCACTCACTTACACACACACACAAATAAACAAACGTGCGCACACACATACACACACACACACACACACATAAACAAACGTGCACGCACACACACACACACACACACCCGCACACCCCCGCCTGCCCACCCGCCCACGCACGTCTGCCCTCCTGCTGGCCCGCCCACGTGTGCACACATAAACAAAAACACACACGCACGCATGCACGTCTGCACACGCACGCGCACACGTACTCATGCAGGCGCGTGCATACACACACACACGCTTGGACTCGCACACACAAACACACACACACACACACACACAAACAAACAAACGCGCGTGCACACACACACTCACACACAAAAACAAACGCGCGCAAACCCCCACACGCACCCATACGCACATAAACACACACATCCACGCACGCACGCACACACCCGTCCACGCCAGCACGCACACCCGCCCACTCATGCACTCAAGCACCCACGCACGCATGCAGGCACACACAAACAAAAACGAGTGCGCACATACACACACAAACTCACACACACAAAACACATACACATTCATAAACAAACGCGCGCACATGCACTCATTAACACACACATAAACAAACGCGCACGCATGCACTCATTAACACACACGTGCACGTATACATACACACACACACACACACACGCACACGCACATGCACGCACGCGCACACACGCACACCCATACGCATGCACACCATATTGGCGCACACACACACACACACAAGTGCACACACACGCACGCACCCGCACACACACACACAAGTGCACACACACGCATGCACCCGCACACACACACACAAGTGCACACACACGCACGCACCCGCTCACACACACACAAGTGCACACACACGCACGCACCACACACACACACACACACACAAACACTTACACGCGCACACGCACAAACACACGCTCCCGTGCACACATACACACACAAACAAACACACGCGCGTGCACACACACACACACACACACATACGTTAACGCGCAGACACATACACACACACAAACGAGCGTGCGCGCATGCACTCGCACACACGCACATAAACAAACGCACGCAAGCACCGACACACACGCACACACATAAACAAACACACATGCACACACGCACACATATACACACACAAACCCACGCACACGCATCCACGCACACACGCACACGCACACTCTCTCACACACACACACAACCACCCAAATAAGCACGCACGCGCACCCGCGTACACACACACAAAAACAAATGCGCGTGAACACACACATAAACAAACGCGCGCGCATGCACTCATGCACACACGCACATAAACAAACATGCACACACACACACACATAAACACACAGACATGCGCACGCAGGCATGCCCACACACACCCACCCACCAACCCACTCACGCACCCACGCACAGACACACACACACACATACACACACACACACACTCGCCCACGCCTTCCCTCCCGCCCGCCCATGCCCAGCTGCCCGCCCACGCACGCGCCCCCGCCCTCCCTCCAGCCCACCCGCGCACTCAATCACGCAGGCACAAACACACCCACTCACCAACCCACTCACGCACTCACGCATGCACGCGCACACACACACACACACCCGCACATGCCTACCCGCCCGCCTGCCCATGCCCGGCTGCCCGCCCACGCACACCCGCCCTCCCTCCTTCCTGCCCACCCACGCACTCAAGCACGCAGGCATATACACACACACACCACACCACACTTGCACGTACGCACACGAACGCACATGAACGCACACACGTACACACACATGCACAAGCACACGTACACACACACACACACACACACAATTAAACGCGCATGCACAGACACACACAGACACACATAAACAAACGCACACGCATCCACTCACTTACACACACACAGAAATAAACAAATGCACGCGCACACATACACACACACACACGCATCCACACACTTACACACACACACACAAACAAACGCGCGCACATGCACTCAAACACACATACACAAACACACAAACAAACACGCGTGCACACACATACACACACATGAACAAACACGCGCGCATGCACTGACAGACACACGCACACAAACTAACACGCGTGCACAAACACACACACACACACACACGAGCGCGCGCACACACACACACAAAACAGATATACACACAAAAACAAACGTGCGTGCATGTCTTTACTCACACACACACACACAAACAATCGCGCGCAAACACACACGCACACGCTCACGCACCAGCACACACACACAAAGACACACACGCACGCACTCGCACACGCACACGCATACACACATGTTCATGCGGGCACATACAGACACACACACCCACCCACACGCACACGCACCATGTAACACCCCCTTTCTATACCCCAAATAAATTAGATAAATCAATTAGGCACATAGAAAATTTATTTCATCAGAGTTTAATTAAAACATGGTATAAAAGAGGCGCATCACATTATCATGAAATTAAAACACATACGATACCTGCTCAAAATAGATATGCAACAATGGGTAACCCACATCTCAATATTTAGAATAAAAGCGGAAACATCCAAATATTGAATCAATCACATTCATAAAGGTATATACAACCATCAGTTAATTCATGTTTTACAACATATCCACAGCAGATACATACACATATGTATCACAAAAGAATCAAAACAAATGTAACTCCAAAAGAGTCAAAGACTTCCTAACTACCCAGATGTTACATATCAGAGCCATTGACCAAAAAGAATGAAGACATCGCTTCACAAAAAGAACCTCCAGCTTCCTACTCTGCAATGCCTCATAGAGCATTATAAAACAGCAGAAGGGTGAGAAACAACATCATAACAGTTAATGCATAAAATTGTATATATATATATATACATAGCTCCATAATTATACAAGTTATACCCAAAATATGTTCTCACCGCATTAAGCATATACAAATAATCATGTCTCTACACATACGCATGAACAATCACTATATTTCCTCCAAACAATTCACATATAACATACACAGTAATATTCACACAACCAATGCATCATACACAGATGACTCATGCAACTCATAGAGACCGACACACGACTCTATGCAGATGCAAATGCGGTACCGACTCATTCAACAAATTCCCTAAGGAATCGAGTATTCAGCAGACCCTCCACGGGATCAAGTACTCAGCAGATTCTCCACGGAATCAAATATTCATCAGATTCTCCACGGAATCGAATATTCAGCAGACCCTCCACGGGATCAAGTACTCAGCAGATTCTCCACGGAATCAAATACTCTAACCAATCCTCCACGGGATTACATGTTATGACCGATTCTCCAAGGAATCACACAATGCAACCGATTCTCCAAGGAATCAAATATAACCATCGTATCGTACGAGGTTCTGCAAATCCTCCGAGGGATCAATCGACACAAAAATGCATACTATGCTCACAAACATATTCATTGCATTTATCACATACATCGCATATATCTATCATACATTCACATTATGCACCATTCCACACATGGTTTACACACATATCAGCCCATCAATGCGTTTCTATTCAATTCGAGCAAATACACAAGATTATCAAATATTCAAGATTCACCATTTACTCTACAATCTAGGATTCACGCCTTTCGGCCACCCACAGCACGACATGTTGGAACAGTTCACACATCAATCATTCATGTAGGCATTAATCATAATTGAATCAACCAAACATCACACTATGAACAAACAGCAAAACAAAATAACACTGTCAGATTCGCCAACCTTCGCCTGGCGAAGCCACGCAGCGAATGCTCGCTGGCCTTCGCCTGGCGAACTCCCCAGCGAAGCCCACTGGGAGTAATTCTGGAATTACTCGCTGAGGCTCGCCACCCACTCGCCTGGCGAACCTTCGCCAACTCACCTCGCCTGGCGAACTTGCCAGCGAATACAGGGTATTAGCTCCTGACTTGCTTCGCTACAGCTCGCTGGGCTTCGCCTGGCGAAGCTTCGCTGCCATTCGCCTGGCGAACTTGCGAAGACAGAACTTCCATGGCTGTCTCAAAGCCCAAACTCCACACAACCAACCGATTAAATCCAAACCGGTCACAGTAGCACAACCCAACCATCACCCGACTAAACTACATCGTCTAATCCGATTTCTAACCGATTAAAACCTCATTCTACTCACAAAACCAACTTCTAACCTAAGTGGAAAAAGAGTAGAAACTCTACAAAATCCACACACATACACATACAATCATACACATTAAAGAGATGATGGAGTTTCACACCCTTACCGATCGATTGCAAGCTTTGGTGATGATTCCTTGATGATTCTAGGTTTTCCTCTCCACTTTCTCTTCTCTTTCTCTTCTCCTCTTTTCTTTCTCTTGTTTTTCCTTCTTATGTTACTATTTTCCTTCCTTCTCCTCTCTTATTCTATTTCTATCTCTATTTCTTTCCTCTCAAATTCTTTCCAACACTTATCAATCAATTCTTACACTAAAGTGCTAAATGTCTAAAATGCCCTTTTTACTCTAATTCCCCGAAAACTCTCCGAATCGGTAAAAATAGATAAAATAAGCAAACACCACATAATAACAATATATAATTTCTCAATTTAAAACAAACATCAAATAAATAAATCAAAAGACTCAACAATTAATGGGAATTCAGAATCGGGGCGTTACAACTCTCCCCCACTTTAGAAATTTTCGTCCTCGAAAATATCACCTGATTCAAACAACTCTGGATGCGATTCTCGCATCTTGCTCTCCAATTCCCAAGTCATGTTGCCTTCCGCGGCACCTCCCCAGGACACTTTCACAAGCGCAATATCCTTGCCTCTTAGTTTCTTAACTTCACGGTCCAAAATACTAATCGGTAAAACTTCAACTGTAAGGTTATCTCTTACTTCAACTTCATCCATTGGGATCACATGTGACGGATCCGGAACATACTTCCGAAGTTGCGAGATATGAAATACATCATGCAAATTCGAAAGGTTCGGAGGCAACGCCACACGATACGCCACAGCACCAACTCGTGCGACAATCTGATACGGACCAATAAAACGAGAAGTCAACTTTCTCGACTTCAAAGCACGACCCACACCCGCAACCGGTGTAACTCTCAAAAACACATGGTCGCCCTCTTGAAACTCGAGATCCTTTCTCCTTTTATCATGATAACTTTTCTGTCTATTCTGAGAAGCTCTCATCTTTTCCCGAATAAATTTCACCTTTTCCGTTGTTTGCTGTACCATTTCAGGACCAACTACCGACCTTTCACCCGTCTCATGCCAACACAGAGGTGTTCGACATCTCCGTCCATATAAAGCCTCAAATGGCGCCATGCCAATACTCGAATGGAAACTGTTATTATAGGTGAATTCAATCAACGCTAAATAACTGTCCCATGCACCACCTTGTTCAAGCACACAAGCACGCAACAAATCTTCTAACGATTGAATCGTCCTCTCGGTTTGACCATCCGTTTGCGGATGATATGCCGAACTCAATCTCAACTTAGAACCCAAGGCACCTTGCAAACTCTCCCAAAATCTTGAAGTAAATCTAGGATCTCTATCCGACACAATACTCTTAGGAACTCCATGAAGCTTCACAATAGTGCCAACATAAATCTCGGCCAACCTTTCCAAAGAATAAGTAATATCAATCGGAATAAAATGAGCTGATTTAGTAAGCCTATCAACAATCACCCAAATAGCATTATGTCCTCTTTGCGTATTCGGCAATCCCGTAACAAAATCCATCGATATACTATCCCATTTCCATTCCGGAATATCCAACGGTTGCATCAATCCACTAGGCTTCTGATGCTCTACCTTAGACTTCTGACAAGTCAAACACGAGTACACAAAACGAGCAACATCGCTTTTCAATCCAGACCACCAAAAGATCTTCTTCAAATCCTGATACATCTTATTCGCTCCCGGATGAATACTTAAGTTACTCCGATGTCCCTCTTCCAATATCATCTTTTTCAAATCCGCGTCATCGGGAATACAAATACGACCTCGAAACCTCAAAACTCCTAATTCATCAACTTTGAAATCTTCATTTCCATTCGTCATCAAATCCACAAATTTCAAATCCAACTTTTGCTTTTCACACACCGTAGCAAGGAAATCATTCGTGACATGCAACATACCAAGCTTCACACTACTCGGCGTTAACTCACAAACCAAACTCAAATCTCTAAAGTTCTCCAAGAGTTCCCACTCTCTAACCATCAAAGTAGACACGTGCAACGACTTCCGACTTAAGGCATCGGCTACCACATTCGCCTTACCCGGATGATAATTTAAACCAAAATCATAGTCCTTCAAAAGTTCTAGCCATCTCCTTTGCCTCATATTCAATTCCTTTTGATCAAACAAATACTTCAAACTCTTGTGATCGCTAAAAACTTCAAATCTTGCACCATAAAGATAGTGCCTCCAAATTTTCAAAACGAACACCACGGCCGCTAACTCCAAATCATGAGTAGGGTAATTCTTTTCATGCACTCTCAACTGTCTAGAAGCATACGCCACGACCTTCCCATCTTGCATCAATACACCACCCAATCCTGACAAAGAAGCATCACAATAAACCACAAAAGGTTCCGTAGGATTCGGCAAAATCAAAACTGGCGCTGACGTTAACCTTCTCTTTAATTCTATGAAACTCTCTTCACAATTAACATCCCAAATAAAGGCCTTTCCTTTACAAGTCAACTGCGTTAACGGAAGTGCTAACTTTGAAAATCCTTCGATAAACCTCCGGTAGTAACCGGCCAAGCCCAAAAAGCTTCGAATTTCCGTAACCGATTTAGGAGTCTCCCATTGCATTACCGCATCGATCTTGGATGGATCCACACTAATACCATTGCCGGAAATAATATGCCCAAGAAAACTCACCTCCGACAACCAAAACTCACACTTAGACAACTTTGCATACAACTTCTTCTCTTTCAAAATTCGCAACACAATCCTTAAATGTTCTTCGTGTTCCTCTCGAGAATTAGAATAAATCAAAATGTCATCGATAAACACTACCACAAAACGATCCAACTGCTCGTGGAAAATACGGTTCATATATTCCATGAAAACACCCGGCGCATTAGAAACTCCGAATGGCATCACCGTATACTCGTAGTGACCATATCGTGTTCTAAAAGCCATCTTCGAAATATCTTCCTCCTTAACTCGAATCTGATGATAACCGGATCTTAAATCAATCTTACTAAAAACACGGGCTCCAACCAATTGATCCATCAAATCATCAATTCTTGGAAGCGGATACTTGTTCTTAATTGTCACCTTATTCAACTGCCGATAATCAATACACAATCGCATACTACCATCCTTCTTCTTTACCAACAATACCGGCGCACCCCAAGGAGAAACACTTGGTCTTACAAATCTCTTATCCAACAAATCATTCAACTGCTTCTTCAATTCCACCAACTCCGATGCCGACATCCGATACGGGGCCATCGAAATCGGTCTAGTACCCTGAACTAGATCAATAGAAAATTCAACCTCTCTCTTTGGCAGCACATCCGCAACATCCTCCGGAAACACTTCGGGAAATTCACAAACCACAGGAAACACGTCGAGCTCAACTTTGCTCTCCACCGACAACGATGCGAACAAACCAAACAACTGAGCTTCGTCCGCTAAAAGTTTCTTCAACTCTTTAGTGGAAGGAAAACTCTCGTTTTCACCATCTTCCAAAGAAGGAAACCTTACTAACTTGTGATAGCAATCCAAATGAACTCTATTAAATTGCAACCAATTCATACCCAAGATTACGTCCAAACCTTCCAACGGCAAACACACTAAATCCATAACGAAGTCCTTACCATACATGGTCAAAGGACAACTTGCACACACCAAAGAAGTAGTTACCGACCCCGAAGCGGGAGTCCCAATAACCATACCACTACTCAAAGAAACCATACACAAATCCAACCGCTTAGCACACGCAAGAGAAATGAACGAGTGAGTCGCTCCAGTATCAATAATAGCAACTAAAGGCATATCATTAATAAAGCATGTACCTTTAATCAAACGATCTGCCGCATTAGTGGCGTCTGAACCTGCTAATGCGAAAACTTTTCCGCCCGCCTGAGCTTGCTTCGGTTTGGTACAATTCGAGCTAATGTGACCCACCTCGCCACAATTAAAACACTTCACAGCATTCTTTCTACACTCTGCTGCATCATGACCAAAGAGTCCACAGTTGGAACACTTCGCCTTGAACTTTCCACAATCATAAGACTTGTGGCCCATCACGCCACACTTAAAACATTTGATCGCACCGGAACCTCCTCCGGGTCTCCTATCAAAGTTTCCCCTATGTTTGCCCTTATCAGCAGGCGTCACATAAGGTCCGCTTCGTACTTGCTGCTTCCCTCTCCTCTCGCTCAAACCCTTATAATGAGTAAAACGAGCTCTACTATCTTCTTCATAAATTCTACAACACTCGGTCAAATCCGAAAATCTTCTTATCCTTTGATAACCTACCGCTTGCTTTATCTTCGGACGCAAGCCATTCTCATACTTGATACATTTGGAAAATTCCGCCGTAACCGCATCATAGTGAGGGTGAAACTTCACTAACTCAGTAAACTTAGCGGTGTAGTCCACCACCGACATATTACCTTGTTTCAACTCCAGAAATTCCATTTCTCTCTTCCCTTTAACACTTTCGGGATAATACTTCCTTAGAAACTCAGCACGAAATAAATCCCACGTAATCTCCTCGTCGTCGACCTCAAGAACTTGCCTCATGCTGACCCACCAGTCATCGGCCTCTTCTCTCAGCATGTGAGTCCCTAGTCTCACCTTATTCCCTTCAGCACAATCCATCACCCTAAAAATTCTCTCAATTTCCTTTAACCATATCTGAGCACCATCCGGATCAAATCTCCCTTTAAACACCGGTGGTTGGTTCTTCCTGAACTCATCATTCGCATTCACGTTAGGTGCACCCTGCACAGCTCTGGCCATAGCCTCTAACGCCGCTGCCATAGCATTGTCATTACGACCTGCCATATTCTGAGGATTCCCAAAAATCAACAAGGTTAAACAACCGTTCAACCAACACAACAACAAGACAGACACGACTGACTCAACACTGGCTCTGATACCACTTAATGTAACACCCCCTTTCTATACCCCAAATAAATTAGATAAATCAATTAGGCACATAGAAAATTTATTTCATCAGAGTTTAATTAAAACATGGTATAAAAGAGGCGCATCACATTATCATGAAATTAAAACACATACGATACCTGCTCAAAATAGATATGCAACAATGGGTAACCCACATCTCAATATTTAGAATAAAAGCGGAAACATCCAAATATTGAATCAATCACATTCATAAAGGTATATACAACCATCAGTTAATTCATGTTTTACAACATATCCACAGCAGATACATACACATATGTATCACAAAAGAATCAAAACAAATGTAACTCCAAAAGAGTCAAAGACTTCCTAACTACCCAGATGTTACATATCAGAGCCATTGACCAAAAAGAATGAAGACATCGCTTCACAAAAAGAACCTCCAGCTTCCTACTCTGCAATGCCTCATAGAGCATTATAAAACAGCAGAAGGGTGAGAAACAACATCATAACAGTTAATGCATAAAATTGTATATATATATATACATAGCTCCATAATTATACAAGTTATACCCAAAATATGTTCTCACCGCATTAAGCATATACAAATAATCATGTCTCTACACATACGCATGAACAATCACTATATTTCCTCCAAACAATTCACATATAACATACACAGTAATATTCACACAACCAATGCATCATACACAGATGACTCATGCAACTCATAGAGACCGACACACGACTCTATGCAGATGCAAATGCGGTACCGACTCATTCAACAAATTCCCTAAGGAATCGAGTATTCAGCAGACCCTCCACGGGATCAAGTACTCAGCAGATTCTCCACGGAATCAAATATTCATCAGATTCTCCACGGAATCGAATATTCAGCAGACCCTCCACGGGATCAAGTACTCAGCAGATTCTCCACGGAATCAAATACTCTAACCAATCCTCCACGGGATTACATGTTATGACCGATTCTCCAAGGAATCACACAATGCAACCGATTCTCCAAGGAATCAAATATAACCATCGTATCGTACGAGGTTCTGCAAATCCTCCGAGGGATCAATCGACACAAAAATGCATACTATGCTCACAAACATATTCATTGCATTTATCACATACATCGCATATATCTATCATACATTCACATTATGCACCATTCCACACATGGTTTACACACATATCAGCCCATCAATGCGTTTCTATTCAATTCGAGCAAATACACAAGATTATCAAATATTCAAGATTCACCATTTACTCTACAATCTAGGATTCACGCCTTTCGGCCACCCACAGCACGACATGTTGGAACAGTTCACACATCAATCATTCATGTAGGCATTAATCATAATTGAATCAACCAAACATCACACTATGAACAAACAGCAAAACAAAATAACACTGTCAGATTCGCCAACCTTCGCCTGGCGAAGCCACGCAGCGAATGCTCGCTGGCCTTCGCCTGGCGAACTCCCCAGCGAAGCCCACTGGGAGTAATTCTGGAATTACTCGCTGAGGCTCGCCACCCACTCGCCTGGCGAACCTTCGCCAACTCACCTCGCCTGGCGAACTTGCCAGCGAATACAGGGTATTAGCTCCTGACTTGCTTCGCTACAGCTCGCTGGGCTTCGCCTGGCGAAGCTTCGCTGCCATTCGCCTGGCGAACTTGCGAAGACAGAACTTCCATGGCTGTCTCAAAGCCCAAACTCCACACAACCAACCGATTAAATCCAAACCGGTCACAGTAGCACAACCCAACCATCACCCGACTAAACTACATCGTCTAATCCGATTTCTAACCGATTAAAACCTCATTCTACTCACAAAACCAACTTCTAACCTAAGTGGAAAAAGAGTAGAAACTCTACAAAATCCACACACATACACATATAATCATACACATTAAAGAGATGATGGAGTTTCACACCCTTACCGATCGATTGCAAGCTTTGGTGATGATTCCTTGATGATTCTAGGTTTTCCTCTCCAATTTCTCTTCTCTTTCTCTTCTCCTCTTTTCTTTCTCTTGTTTTTCCTTCTTATGTTACTATTTTCCTTCCTTCTCCTCTCTTATTCTATTTCTATCTCTATTTCTTTCCTCTCAAATTCTTTCCAACACTTATCAATCAATTCTTACACTAAAGTGCTAAATGTCTAAAATGCCCTTTTTACTCTAATTCCCCGAAAACTCTCCGAATCGGTAAAAATAGATAAAATAAGCAAACACCACATAATAACAATATATAATTTCTCAATTTAAAACAAACATCAAATAAATAAATCAAAAGACTCAACAATTAATGGGAATTCAGAATCGGGGCGTTACACACCACACTGGCACACACACACACACACACACGCACGCACACGCATACATGTGCATACACCTGCAAGTGCGCAGGCACTCACAGACACACCACACTCTCACACACACACACACACATACGCACACGCACACACACACGCACACGCACAAACTCACGCTCCCGCGCACACACATACACACACATACACACACACGTGCATGCATACTCACACACACACACACACATTCATGCGCACACACACACACACACACACACAAACGAGCGCGTGCGCATGCACTCGCACACACGAGCATAAACAAACGCGCGCAAGCACGCACATGCATGCATGCACACCTATACACGCACATAAATAGATGCGCACGCACACAAGCACACTCGCACGCACGCACATACACACACACCCACGCACACGCACGAACGCACATGCACACACACACACACACACACACACACACACACACACAACCACCCAAACACGCACGCAGGCACCCGCACCCGCTTACACACACACAAACAAACGCGCGTGAACACACACATAAACAAATGTGCGCGCATGCACTCACGCACACACGCACATAAACAAAAACGCACACACACACACACACGCACGCACGCCCACACACAAATACACACACACACACACCAACCCACTCACGCATGGACGCATGCATACACACGCACACACATACAAACACACACACCCGCACACGCCTGCCCTCCCGCCCGCCCATGCCCTGCTGCGCGCCCACCCCCGCACGTCCGCCTTCCCTCCTGCCCACCCACGCACTCAAGCACGCAGGGACACACACAACCACTCACCAACCTACTCGCGCACTCACGCACGCACGCACTCACACACACACACGCACACGCCTACCCGCCGGCCCGCCCATGCCCGACTGCCAGCCCACGCACGCTTGCCGCCCGCCTTCGCACCTGCCCACCCACGCACTCAAGCACGCAGGCACACACACACACACACCACACCACACTCGCACGTACATACACGCACGCACACACATACACACACACACGCACCCGCACACACACACACACAATTAAACACGCATGCACACACACACACACACACACACATAAATAAACGCACGCGCATGCACTCACTCACACACACACACACACACAAACAAACGCGCACACACACACATACACACACACACGCACGCACCCGCACACTTACGCGCACACACGCACACTCACACATAAAAAAACGCATGTGCATGCACTCACTTACACACTCAAATAAACAAACGCGCGCACACACATACACACACACGCACGCACCCGGACACTTACACACACACACACATAAACAAACACGCGCGCACGCACACACCTACACGCACACAAACACACACACACACACACACACACACTCACTCATGCACGCACGCATCCTCACCAGCCCACGCACACACGCAGGCGCACATACACACGAGCGCCCGTGCACACACACAAAACACATATACACACAAAAACAAACGCGTGCGCATGCACTTACACACACACGCACGCACACAAACAATCGCGTTCAAACACACTCACACGCTCATGCATCCACACACAGACACAAAAACACACACGCACACGCATGCACTCGCACACGCACATGTTCACGCGTGCACATACGCACTCACAGACACACACACACACAGACACACGCACTCGCACACACACCACACTGGCACACACATACACACGCACACGTACACATGTGCACACACCCGCACGCGCTCACCCACACACCACACTCACACACACACACACACACACACACACACAGACACTTACACGCGCACGCATAAGCACATGCTCTCGCGCACACATACACACACAAACAAACACACACACGTGCACACACACACATACACACAAACCAGCGTGTGCGCATGCACTTGTACACACGCACAAAACCAAACGCGCGCAAGCACGTACGCACATGCACGCACATAAACAGACGCGCGCGCACACAAACGCACACGCACACACATACACACACACACTGTTGCACCCCAAAATTTGCCCTCACAATACAAGACTTTGTGTTCTAGGAAGGTTCACAAGGTTCACAAAGTTCACAATTGGTCAGAAGAGTTGACAATTCCCTCAGACAATGCACCTCCTAAGCAGTGCATCCAAAACTAGGGTTTTGACTTTAATCAGGCTAAATGGACTTCCAAGACTTCAAGTGAGCTTCATAACATCTTATATGTGTATAAGAACCCCCATGTCAAGTTTCAAGACTTTTCTCAAAAGTTTGCTCAGTCAGATGATCAGATAAGTCAAAAGCAGTCAATGCAGTTAAAAAGTCAAACTGAGGTCAACTGTGGTCAAACTAAAGTCAAACTTCATGATTTTTTGCCAACATCAAAGAGAGATTTGGTCCCAGGGGTATTTTGGTCATTTTACACAAATTCTACCAATTCCTTGAAGACGGGCTGTTATTAAAATTCTGAGGCATTTGATGCGTTATGGTTTTGAGGCATTTATCAATCACCAGTTCTGATCATATTGAGATTTGGCATTTGGTCAGTGGAGTTTAATTACGATTAGTTTTGCTGTTGATGCTGAAAATGTTGTGACCATGGTGCCCATATGAGTTTGGTTATGAAACAATTGGTTAACATTTTAATCGGATGATGAGATTAGGATCACAAATACCACTTGGAAATATTTATGTTTTATGCCTATGTTAATGAATTAAATACTTGTGGATTTATTCACATTTGTTTATATTTTTAACTAAGAATAGAATATAAATAAATTCAAAACTTCGAGAATTTTATTTCATAAATAATGCTATCATACAAGAATGGGGATGTTGCTTCATGCAAAGTACTGTTATAAGGAAGTACATTAAAATTCTCAAATCCTAAGGGATTACATTAAAGCATCTATCCTAAATCCTAAAAGTATCTAAAGGTCTTCATGTTCGTATTTGAACTTCTCCATGAATCCTCAGCTAACCTGCACATCAAAAGAGAACAGACAGTACAGAAAATGTTAGAATTTTTTTTCGACGCTCTCAGAACAATGTCATCATCGAGTGCCGGGAGTGGCACAACCGAAGCTGCGTCCTACCCCCGTTACCGATCCACGCCATTGGCGTCAGATCAGGTAATATCTGTTCTTATCTAAGGGACAACCGAGAGAGATAAAGAGTAAAAGAAGTGGGGACCGAAATGATTTGCCGAAAAGGATCATATGCCGAAAATTGGATTTTGTTTCAAAGTCAAATACCATTCCATCAAGTAAATATGGTAAGTTCCAATTTATTTTTCAAACTGATACAAAGCTGAACAGCAGAGCCAACCCGAGTTCGGACCTAGATGCCAATAGGTCTGAACCATTTTTCATCACCTGAATCAGACAGTACCGGCTCACAAACAAAATCCATAAGCTGCACAAAACATGAGCAGATAAGTCAATTCACAAAGTGTACAGCAACACATGTTCATAAGAAAAGAAGTCAGCTCAATTCACTAAAAGCCACAGAAATAGAGGAATTGAGAATGAATTCAATACAAGGACAAGGCTGAATCAATATCAGCATTTGAAAAATCAAACGAAGGCAGCCCATCAAAGCAAATCATGTTGATTTTAACGGGATAGATCGAGATAATTCAATTCAAAATGCAGTTCAGAAGGCAATCAGAAACAGCCCATGATCATCAACACCAAGACAAAAGCAAGACTAATTATGGTGGAAATGGTCTCAAAAACAAATCCGGATGAATACCAACATAAAATTGGTTTTGACATCTGCAAAGACACAAAAGAACATCAGACAATGCATAACAGGTCCAAACGTTCAAATCTGAGCAAAGTAAATAAGTTTCGAAAAACAATCAGTTTGAATTTAGAGAATAGAAAGGAGGCATCAGTTTCGAAAAACCAACATGCCAGTCCCCATAAACATCAGTAAGTCAGTTCAGAAATAAACCAGCACATGTGTTGCCACAAATACAAAAGCCTAAGGGCTCAGCTATGCATCACAGCCCAATCAGAGAGACCAAAAGGAACCAGTTTAGACCCAAAAGTTGCTCAAACCGAAACCAATACAATCGAAAACAAGGTAAGCAGCAATAGGAATTGTAGCATCATGTTCCGATGGCTCAGACAGAGCGTCATCATCGCCGCATACCCTTCGCGACGGCGTCGGTCCATTCGAAATATCATGTTATCCCTGAAAGATGAAGAGAAAGAAGTTAACAGAACTCATGACAGAAAACCAGAAGAACAGGTAAACTGATAACCAAGACGAGCTGATATCCAATATCCACAAGCCATATCACATCTGAAACCATGAAATACAAGTCAATACGGATTATCCAAACTGAAGTGGAAAACGGTTACCCAAAGGAAATCCAAAACCACATATGTGAAAATCCAAATAACATCTGTTACAGAAGAGGAAAGTTTAAATCAGATAAAATCCAAATCGCATCAAATAAAATCAGGAAGACCACAAATCAAATCCAATCAGTTGAAAAAGGGAAACTCGTTTAAACCTAAAGAATCAATTCCAATCAGGTCCAAAAGCCCACAAAAGATTTAATAACGAAGAGTATAAAGGAATGATACAACCTCTTTCAAAACCCTAGAGGAGGACGAATGGAGAACGGCGACAAGGCGACGAGGATCATCAAAACCCTCACGCGAGCAAGACCCCTCTGAAGGAAATCACCGGCGTCGTTTCGTTTCAACGGCGGGCAAAGTCCTTTTTGAAGCTCAGACCGACGTCATCATCGCCCTCATAAGCAATCTTCGGCCATCATCACCGTTAAACGCCCTCGCAAACGTGAGATATCACCGTTAATCATGAAGTTTGTTGTTTTTTTGTCATTTTTCAGGTTTTTGAGGAAAGAGATCGTGAACGAGACGAAGAGAACGAGAGAGAACACATCGAGAATCGACGTCGCCAAATCGAAGAAGGAAATATGAAACCCTAACATTCTAAGACATCGTTTGTGTGTGTACGTTGGGTCGGGCTAATACAACCACCGGCCCAACCCCTTCTTTTTCTTTTTTAAACAAATTTTTCTTATTATTTTGAATTGTTTTTTTACTATTTTATTCTATAATATAAAAACTGTTTTGTGAAAATATTATAAAATTTAAAAAAAATAAATATAAAACTCTTGTTTTTTTTTTATTTAAAATTTTATTTGTATAGTTTATATTAATTAAAATAATGTTATGTGATTATTAAAAATA
Organism: Lathyrus sativus; assembly: GCA_963859935.3. Lineage (NCBI taxonomy): Eukaryota > Viridiplantae > Streptophyta > Magnoliopsida > Fabales > Fabaceae > Lathyrus > Lathyrus sativus. The sequence continues at coordinate 728,682 of CAWUDS030001563.1, forward strand.
AATTTTTGTATATATATAAACCCTAATTCTTACAAACCCTAAAAATTATTTTCTAAAAAAATAAAACCTAATCTTAATTTTCTATATAATTCTATGTATATATTTATTATAATTCTTGTAAATTTTTATAAATAAAATTAAACCTTATAAATACTTAATGTAAAATTTTGTGAATGTGATTATTGATTATTTAAAATTTATTTTCATCATAATGTGTAAATATTTTTCTTAATAATTGTTAATATATAATTAGAGATAATTAAATTTTGTAAATGATTAAGAAATTTATAATTATGTTATATTTAGAACTTTATATTATAGTAATTATTTAATCATTTATGTTTCTAAATAAAAATCAAATTTTATGTTTAATCACGTTATTAATTAATTATTATTGCTAATCATATTTTGTTGCTTATTATTATTTTGAAATTTCTATCTTATTATTTTTTCTAACTTTGTCTATTTTTCTAATTATTATTGTTTCAACTAATTATTTTCATTAACTTTATATTTCTACTAACCTTATTTAATTTTTCTTATTATTTACTAACCCCAATATTTTATTTACTTATTTGTTATTTTTTTTATTATATTTATTTTGATTATATTTTACTATTTATTTTATTTATTATAATTTTGTAATTGCCTCTTGGATGTAAATTGTAATTATTTAATTATTATTATCATTATAGTTAGTAATTAGGGAGTGCTAATATGTATGATATTTAAAAAAATAAATTAGATCATTTTAATATAAGATAATTAAATTAAACATTTCACACACGTAAGTCGATTTTAATCGCCGTCTCACTTCCTAAGGATATCCCTCAAGTTGCCTATGAATATTGGTTAAGTAGGGTGTATAAAGCAAGTCCCTCAAAAAGAAAATCATCAAAGTCCCTTATGGTTGCCTTTACGAATCGAGTCCCTTTCGAAAAATGATGATAGTCCCTCCAGTTTGCTTATTACACCCCACAATGGCCTTCAAAAATCCAATTGTCCCTCACAAGTCCCTTAACATCCAAAGTAAGGACTACCTACTCCATTATAGTAGGGATAGTCTTACTAAAGGAAAGAATAAAGAATAAGAAAGACCTTAAAACATTAGGGTAGGCTACTCCTAGATACTTGCTCACTTCAAAACTGTTTCACACTTAAACAAATTTTCAACAAGTTTTCAAACAAGTTCTTAACACATCCTTACATGGATTATTTATTAACTATTCTGAAAATTTTCTATTCACACACTACACTTTCAAAACAATTCAAAAGTGAGCTTAAGTACCTAAGAGCCCATGGATAACCATGGATGAAAAGGGTGCTAACACCTTCCCTTTTCATAACCTACCCCCCGGACCCAAAATATTCTCTAAGGTCTTTCCTGTTCTTTTATAACCTTTCCTTATGGATAAAATAAAAGTCGGTGGCGACTCTTGCTATCCGCAACATTGTTTAAAGTCAGTTCTCCCACCGTGTTACAGAACTGGCGACTCTGCTGGGGATTTATTTAAGAGGGGTACCCTTAGGAATTAAGATCACTTTAAATTGTTTGCCTTGTTTGCTTTATTATTATATTGTTGGGGTGCTTTTATGTGTGAAAGGTCCTAACCCGGATCTAGTGTACCTTAGGTAAATGGCAATAGACCAAGGAAACTGTACGACGTATATCGATACGGTTGATCTGGTGGCCATAGTTAGTGCGACTTCTTGGTTGGTGCTTATATTCCTTAAGTCAAGTTGAGGATAATATTGAGGCTGCCATATGTTGTCAATGCACTAACTGACTTTTAGAACCCTAGTTAACTCATCTTGGCCTTTAGAAAGTAGTGAGGTAACCGGCTTTGGTGCAGACTGAAGTCGGTTGACACTCGATACTACGCTCATTGAGATCTTAAACTTGGAGGGTTTTGGTTGGCAAGTAAGTTGCCTTCTGAACAACCACCCTTGCGAAGGATCAATGATATTGAGATCCCTTAGAACCTGGTTACTTTTGTAGGACAGGATGAACCATCTAACTTCAGGGGAGGGTACTTGCCTTTGAACCTCATGCAAGCCTTTAAACCTAGGGCAATTGTGTGACTTGTTTGTGTGTGCCACATGTTTGTGATTGAACATAACATCATGACATCATCATGCATCATGAGCATATCATTTTCCCTAACCATTTCAAGGACCAAGGGATTTATTTTTGTTCTTTGTTGCAGGTCATGGCTTCTGCTCGTAGAAACACCATCAGGATCAACTTTGTAGGGATACCTCCCAAGCTCAAAGAGTTGGTTTCCCAAGTGTCTGATCATTCCCAGTTCGTCCAGAGACATGGTCACCTATTGGATCTAGTCACTTCAGGGTTCAGTGAAGACATGATGAGTGTGCTGTTTCAGTTCTTTGACCCTAAGCACCATTGCTTTACATTTCCTGATTATCAGTTAGTTCCAACCATGGAGGAGTTCTCTAAACTTCTGGGTATCCCTGTTCTTGATCAGAAACCATTCACAGGTTTGGAGAAGGAGCTTAAATCTGAAGTTATTGCTGCAGCTCTACATCTGAAGAAGTCTGACATTGTTCTAGAGACGAGAAGCGGAGTCAAGGGTATTCTTGCCAAGGTATTAATGGATAAAGCTCAAATGTTCTTGAAGGCCATGAGCTATGATGCTTTTGAGGAGATCTTAGCCTTGCTGATATATGGCTTAGTGTTGTTCCCCAATCCTGATCAGTTCATAGACGTTCATGCCATCAACATATTCCTGAGTCACAATCCAGTGCCTACCTTACTTGGAGACATCCTACATTCTCTTCACACCCGTACTACAAGGGCAAGAGGAACTTTGATGTGCTGCATACCTTTACTTTCTAGGTGGTTTATTTCTCACCTTCCTCGCTCAGTAATGAAGAATGAGCAAGGGTTCAGATGGTCCAAGAGGATCATGTCACTTTCTCACTCAGACATCCATTGGTGCTCCAGATCTATGGAGAATGTCACCATCATTGACCGTTGTGGGGAGTTTCCTAATGTGCCACTTCTAGGCATAAGAGGAGGCATCACCTACAACCCATCTCTGGCTTTACGACAGTTTGGTTACGCCCGGAGCGATGGTCCACATGACATGTTGATTCAGGGCATTGTGTTTGATTACGACAACGATCTTCAGGGTTACCGTCAGAGATTCATCCGGGCTTGGGGAAAGGTAAACAGGATTGACAGCAAGACACTGGAGCCTAAGTACACTATTCCTATGCAGGCTTATCTCAGATGGGTACGATCTCGTGCTTAGACACTCATGATGCCATATCCTGCCGTCCTACCAGTTACCATGGAACCTGTTGCTGAAGGAGACACAGCTTATACCACCCTTCACCCAGACATGCCTACTGATATGGAAGACTTGCAGAGATCATGGATCCAACTGAAAGAGCAAAGGGATACTTTCGAGGCTCATTACAAAGCAAGCCAAGCAAGGATCCTAGAGCTAACGAAGCTACTTCATGAGGAACGAAACCTCAACTCATACCTCAACACAAAGAGGAAACGTCCATGGGAGACTTAAAACCCCATCTTTTGTACTTATTCCGTTTTCATTTTTTGTAAGCCTAAAAGGCAAAACAAGTTATTACTAATAAAAAGTTACTTTCTTGTTTGTTTAAGCAAATTTAAATCCTGCGGTCCTTGAAAACATTGCATATGCATTCCCATATCATTGCATCACAGGTTTATAATTGTGCACAGGTTTCTCATCTTCTCGCTGTTTATTTCAGCAATGGCTCTTGAACAATCAGTTAAGGATCTCCAGGCACAGAATGCACAGTTCCAAGAGCTGATCCTGAACCTATCCAAGGGGCAGGATGAATTGAAGACACTGCTGGCCAAGAAGACTAAGAAGGCTAGAAGGTCTGCTGGGTTGCTCAACATGGGAAGAAGGTTCAAAGGTCCTGTCAAGACCAAGGAACATGTTGAAGACTATGAATCTGAAGAATCTGAGCAGGAGAGAGGCAGTCTCCACAACACTATGGGGGACTCTGATTCTGAGGCTAACTACTACCATGAGCCTAACGAAGACAAATTCAAGATGCTGGTGGATAGAATGGATGCTATGGAATTACAGAAATCATCTGGGCTGGATTTTGAGGATTTGAGCTTGATATCTGGGGTGGTCATACCCATTGGGTTCAAAGTTCCTACATTTGTTGTCTATGATGGGGTCTCTTGTCCCAAATTGCATCTGAGGTCTTATGTCAGAAGAATGCAACCCCACACTGCTGATAAAAAGTTGTGGATCCATTTCTTTCAAGAGAGTTTATCTGGAGCTCAGCTAGAGTGGTATTATCAGTTGGAGAGTGTCAACATCAGAGATTGGAATGACCTTGCTGAAGCTTTCTACAAGCAGTATCAATACAATGCTGACTTAGCCCCCACTCGCATGCAGCTTCAAAGCATGTCTATGGGTGCCAAAGAAAGCTTTAAGGAGTATGCTCAGAAGTGGAGAGACTTAGCTGGAAGAGTTCAACCCCCTTTGACTGATAGGGAGTTGGTTGATATGTTCATGTGTACGCTGAATGGTCCGTTTTACAGTCATCTCATTGGAAGCTCATCATCTGGCTTCACTGAGTTGATCATGACAGGAGAGCGAGTAGAGAATGGTATCAAGAGTGGTAAGATCCAAGTGGGCACTTCTTCATCAGGTGCTGCAAAGAAGCCTCCCACTGGGAAGAAAGAATCTAATGCTGTGTATGGTCAGCCTGATCGTAACAGAAGGCATCAGTCTGTTAGTGCAGTTCATATTTCAAATCCAACTCCTGCAACAACAGAGCAGCCTCAAGGCAACCAACAGAGGGCTAGAAGACAGTTCACGAAGATCAACATGTCAATGGCTCAGGCATTGCAACACTTGTTGAAAGCTGAACTTATTACCCTGAGGGAGGCCCCTCAGAATCCCAATGTTACCTCTCCCAAGTACAATCCCAATGCACGATGTGCATATCATTCAAACTGTCCAGGACATGATACTAATAACTGCTGGGTCTTGAAGAACAAAATTCAGGATATGATTGATGCTGGAGAAATTGAGTTTGATCCACCAGGTACTCCAAACGTGATTACAGCTCCAATGCCAAATCACGAGAAGACTGTCAACGCCATTGATGAAGATATTGATGAAGATCTGCATGTCTGTTCAGTTATGGAGTTGAGCACACCATTGTCTGTTATCAAAAAGAGGTTAGTACAAGCTGGGATCTTTCCAGGTTGTCATGAAGATTGTCTATATTGTACCTATAAGCCGGATAGTTGCTTCATTTTGAGAGATGGGATTCAACGTCTCATGGATAAATATACTATAGTGTTTGAAAGAAGACCAGCATCTGTAGAAAGTATGGTGGATCATCTGACTCAGGGTAAGAAGATTGAAGAGGTTGACATGGTTGACAAAGTACCACTAAGAATCACTTCAAAGGGTCCCATTAAAATCACTCATCAGGGCCCAATCAAGATTACTGCTGAAGGTCCTGTGAAAGTTGTTGCTGAAGCCAGAGTAGCTCCTCTGATCATTACCACTCCTGGTCCTATTCCTTATACATCTGACAAAGCTGTGCCTTGGCACTATGGGTCTGATGTTTACATCCATGGTGTCAAGCAGGAGCCTTTACCTGATATGCCTGTTGACATTGATAATATTGCTGGATCTAGCAAGATCACTCGTAGTGGAAGAGTCTTCTCTCCTCCAGTTGCTTCTAAGAGTGCAGTTACTCCTGCTGTTACTTCCACCACTGATGCTCGGGGCAAGGGTCCTGTTATTGAGCCTGTATCTACTGATGTGCCAGCTGCTGATGACCTCTCTAAGCAGATGGAAGAAGTATTGAAAATCATTCGCAAGAGTGATTATGATATTGTTGATCAGCTGGGGCATACTCCCTCAAAGATTTCTATGCTCTCCCTGTTATTATGTTCTGAGGCTCATGCCAAGTCATTGATCAAGTTTCTAAAGATGGCTCATGTACCCAGTGCAATTTCTGTGGACCAGTTTGAGAATTGTGTTGCTCACCTGACCTATGACAACGGGTTAGGATTTTCTGATGCTAACTTGACCCCTGCCAAGAGGGATCATAACAGGGCCTTGCATATTTCAATTGAATGCAGGGGCACTACCCTGTCTCATGTGCTGATAGACAATGGTTCCTCTCTGAATGTGTTGCCTAAGGAAGTCCTGAACAAGCTGAGTCCTGAAGATACGGTATTGAAGCCCAGTAATATTGTGGTAAAGGATTTTGATGGTTCTAGAAGAGTAGTGCATGGGGAAATTGATCTTCCAATCAAGGTTGGCTCTCAGGTGTTTACTGCTACATTCTATGTGATGGATATTCGTCCTTCGTACTCATGTCTGCTTGGTCGTCCCTGGATCCATAGGGCAGGTGTTGTGACCTCCACATTACATCAAAAGTTGAGATATCCGGTGAATGAAAAAGTTGTTACTGTCTTTGGAGAGGAAGAGTACTTTGTCAGCCATGTAAACACTTTCAAGTATCTGGAAGTAGAAGGTGAATACATTGAAACTCCATGTCAGTCATTTGAAGTGGTTCCCTGGGCTGTTAAGGATTGTGTGACTCCTCCTGCTGTGAAGAAGGTTCCTGTGGTCATCAGAAACCCTCCAACAATGGCAATGGCCTCCCTCAATGATGCAAAAGCTGTGGTGGAAGAAGGTGGTTGTACTATTTGGGGTCAGCTTCCTGATATTCCATACAAGTCTGACAAGTTTGGTTTGGGTTTCACTGCAGAGTCCCAGAAGGCTGTTCGTCGTGCTCGTGCTGTTCGTATCACCAATCAAGGGGTTATCAATGGTGTGGGAGATCAAGATGAAGACTACAACTTGGAGGCATGGATTTTTCCTACTGTGGGTGCTGGACTCAATAATTGGAAAGCTGAAGATGTTATCCCTATCTCCTTTAGTCAGGAGTAAATACTATTACTGTGTTATGTTTTTAAATTTGTAATTTCTGGAACAATTAAAACTTTCAAGCCATGTGCCTTACCCGGGGCACAATGGTGTGCTTGTTACGGGTTGTCATTTCATTTGCATACTTCATTCAATAAAATCAGTGGACGTTTCGTTTTCGTAAATATTGTGTTCCTTGTCTTTCTTTTTCTTTTATTTTTGCTTTATCAGCTATGTGTTCTTACACACACCCACGTCACTAAAATGCAGATCCTCATCCACTCTGGATCCAGTTGATAACAGTTCTACTATTGCCAATTACAATTTCGAGAATCTGATCTATCAAACTGAAGACGGAGACGAGGACGATTGTGAAATACCTGTAGAGCTTGCTAGGTTGTTACAACAAGAAGAGAAAGCTATACAGCCACATGAAGAGCCAGTCGAAGTTGTGAATCTGGGAACTGAAGAAAACAGAAAAGAGGTCAAGATAGGGGCTGATTTAGAGGACAGTGTCAAGAGCAGGTTGATTCAGATGCTACGTGACTATGTGGAGATCTTTGCTTGGTCTTATGAAGATATGCCAGGGTTGGATACAGACATTGTGGTTCACCGTTTGCCAGTGAAAGAAGATTGTCGTCCAAAGAAGCAGAAGGTTCGTCGTATGCGTCCTGAAATGTCAGAAAAGATCAAAGCAGAGGTAATGAAACAGTTCAATGCAGGGTTCTTGGCCGTAACTTCTTATCCTCAGTGGGTTGCAAATGTGGTACCAGTTCCTAAGAAAGATGGTAAGGTACGTATGTGTGTAGACTACAGAGATCTGAACAAGGCTATCCCTAAAGATGACTTTCCACTTCCTCATATTGATATTCTGGTAGACAACACTGCTCAGCATAAGGTATTCTCTTTTATGGATGGTTTCTCTGGTTACAATCAAATCAAGATGGCACCTGAAGATATGGAGAAGACTACATTTGTGACACAGTGGGGCACCTTTTGCTATAAGGTAATGCCATTTGGTTTGAAGAATGCAGGGGCAACATATCAGCGTGCCATGGTGGCTTTGTTTCATGATATGATTCATCATGAGATAGAGGTATATGTGGATGATATGATAGCCAGGTCTCAGAATGAAGAACAACATCTTGATCATCTGCACAAGTTGTTTGAGAGGTTGAAGAAATACAGGTTGAGATTAAATCCAAACAAGTGTACTTTTGGAGTTAGATCTGGAAAGCTCCTGGGTTTCATTGTCAGTGGAAAAGGTATTGAAGTGGATCCTGCAAAAGTGAAAGCCATACGAGAGATGCCATCTCCCCGTACTGAGAAGGAGGTTAGAGGTTTCTTGGGACGATTGAACTACATTGCAAGATTTATTTCCCAATTAACTACCATCTGTGAGCCAATCTTCAAGTTGTTGAAGAAAGATCAGGTGATGGAATGGAATGATGAGTGCCAGACTGCCTTTGATGAAATCAAGAGATATTTGCTAGAACCTCCAATTTTAATGCCACCAGTTGATGGAAGACCCTTGATTATGTATTTAACAGTATTAGACAACTCAATGGGGTGTGTATTGGGGCAACATGACGAGTCTGGTCGAAAAGAGCAGGCAATATACTACCTTAGCAAAAAGTTTACCGACTGTGAAACAAGATACTCACTGCTCGAGAAAACTTGCTGCGCTTTGGCATGGGCTGCTCGCCGACTAAGACAGTATATGTTGACCCATACTACCTTGTTGATTTCAAAAATGGATCCAATCAAGTATATATTTGAGAAACCTGCTCTCTCCGGAAGAATTGCAAGATGGCAAATGATCTTGACGGAATATGATATACAGTATACTACTCAGAAGGCCATTAAGGGGAGTGTTGTTGCTGATCATTTGGCTCATCAAGCAGTAGGTGATTACCAGTCAATGAATTTTGAGTTCCCTGATGAAGACATTATGTCTGTTACCAAAGAACCTGGACAATATGACGGACCTGAACAAGGATCTCGATGGACTATGGTTTTTGATGGTGCCTCCAATGCACATGGTAATGGTGTTGGTGTTGTGATTAGTTCCCCTGAAGGTTGTCATACCCCGATTACTGCCAGACTTTGTTTCTATTGTACCAATAACATGGCTGAGTATGAGGCATGTATCATGGGTATGCAAGTTGCTATTGATATGAAGATTCAGTTCCTTGAGGTGTATGGAGATTCAGCTCTGGTAGTAAGTCAGATTAAAGGAGATTGGGATACAAAGCATGATAATCTCATTCCTTACAGAGAACATGTGTTGTCTTTGATCCCACATTTCAAAGAGATTACTTTTGGACATATTCCACGAAGAGAGAATCAGTTGGCAGACGCATTGGCCACCATGGCATCTATGTTTGAGATAAGCTGGGATGATGAAGCTCCCAAGATTACCATTGATAGATTTGAGAAGCCTGCATACTGCAATGAGATTGACACTGAAGGGGCAGAGGAGAAGCCTTGGTTCTATGAAGTGAAAAACTATCTTGAAGCTCAGGAGTTCCCTGAAGGGGCATCTGTCAAAGATAGGAAGTTCCTGAGAAGGTTTTCTGCTAAGTTCTTTCTGAGTAATGGCGTTCTGTATAAGCGTAATCATGATTCAACTATGCTTCGTTGTGTGGATAAGAAGGAAGCTACAGAAATTATGGAAGAGATGCATGATGGGACCTTTGGCACTCATTCTAGTGGTCATACCATGGCAAAGAAGATTTTGAGAGCAGGTTACTATTGGTCTACCATGGAAGCTGATTGCTATCAACACTCCAGAACATGTCACAAATGTCAAATCTATGCTGATAAAGTACATGTACCTCCATCTCCATTGAATGTGTTGACTGTTCCTTGGCCCTTTGCCATGTGGGGCATTGATATGATTGGTGAGATCAAGCCTACTGCTTCTAATGGGCATCGTTTCATCCTGGTTGCTATTGATTACTTCACGAAGTGGGTAGAGGCAGCTTCATTTGCATCTGTGACTAAGAATGTTGTGGCTCGGTTCATTAAGAATAATCTCATATGTAGGTATGGTATCCCTGAAAGGATTATCACTGACAATGGCTCTAATCTGAACAACACTATGATTACTGATCTCTGTACGCAGTTCAAGATTAAGCATCACAACTCTTCTCCGTATCGTCCAAAGATGAATGGGGCAGTTGAAGCTGCTAATAAGAACATTAAGAAGATTGTACAGAAGATGACTATTACTTACAAGGATTGGCACGAGATGTTACCATTTGCTCTGCATGGCTATCGTACTACAATACGTACTTCAACAGGGGCAACCCCATTCTCCTTAGTCTATGGTATGGAAGCAGTTCTGCCTATTGAAGTTCAGATCCCCTCCTTGAGAATTATGAATGAGTGGATTCAGACTCGACTTGACCAGATAAATTTGATTGATGAGAAAAGGTTAGCAGCAGTTTGTCATGGCCAGATGTACCAGAAACGGATGATCAAAGCTTTTAACAAGAAGGTTAAGCCAAAGGTATATCAGGCTGGTGACTTGGTAATCAAGCGTATCATATTACCACAGGGTGATCCTAGGGGCAAGTGGACTCCAACATATGAGGGACCATTTGTAGTCAAGACAGTGTTCTCAGGAGGTGCCATGATACTGACTACAATGGATGGTGAAGACTTCCCACAACCTGTAAACGCAGACATAGTTAAAAAATACTACGCATAAAAAGAGACCCGCTAGGTTGACAGGCCTAGGCAAAAATAAGGGCATCCCGGCAAACCAAAAGGGTTTGGGCAAAAATTAGGGATATATATATAAAAAGATGTACACCCGGCAAGTCGAAAACCTGAAAAGGCGGCTTGGGCAAAAAAGGGTATCCCGGTGGATTGAAAACCTGAAAGGGCAATCCAGGCAAAATTTAGGGATTAAAGCGTATGACTATGTCTCGTTTGGATCACTCATGAAATTGCAACCAGTTGTACTACTTACTCAAGCTCAAACAGATGAAGCTCAATCCAATCGTTTCCGTCTCAACAGCAAGAAGATGAGATACTTGAGTGGCAATAGTAGAATTGAAACTCAATAGGATTATTTCCCACATAGCTGGTTCTTTTTGTAAAACTTCATGACCAAATTCTCTTACTAGGGTTTATGTCTCCTTGTACAAACTTACCCGTGTATGGGCCACTTTTGATATAAATAAATTCCATCTTTTGAATCCAGATTTACTTTTACCCTATTTACATAAGCGAAACGTCCATTGGTTGTGTTTGAATGTATGTATGCCTTTGAATATGATTGATGTTTACCAAAAATGCATGTATGCTTTTAATATGATTGATGTTTACCAGAAATGCATGAAAATGCAGTAATAGTATTTACTAAGGACGAACGAGGGAAGGATTTCAACGAAGCTTCGCCGGTTCATCTTTACAAGACAGTAGGACTAATCCATTTTCACAAAGTCTAATCTCCCCTGGAATTTATATCCATCTCTTTTATCCTCATACGGATATACGGGAAATTACTTTCCAATAAGGGCACGATGAACGAAGACGGGATGTTATACTTATCCTACTATCAAACGAAAACGAAGGTTATCTATACCTTGTTATCCCCAACAACGGGAGGTTATCTATACCTTGTTATCCCCAACAACGGGAGGTTATCTATACCTTGTTATCCCCAGCAGACGGAGGGTTATATATTCTTCAACAACGAATCGGGATTTATTTTCCTTGGCCAGCAGTTGTTATACAAGGATATCCAGACACTTCCAGCAGTGTCATATCATACATACATCATTTACATCATACCATAACATATATGTCTATAGTACATTACCTAAGTGCATCATGTCATACATGCATACATAAAGCATAAACTAATGTTGTTATACAGAGTGCTACCTTGTTTTCAGGTTAATTATCCAACAAATAAGCTTATGATCTTTAGGACTGCTTTATTGTAACCTCAGGGTTACTTTATCCTTCTGATGAGCTTCTTATTACTTTGGACTGCTTTATTGTAACCTCAGGGTTATTTTATCCTCCTGATAGCCTCTCATGACTTCAAGACTGCTTTAGAGCTACTGATTGCTCTATCCTCCTGAAATCATCCTATTACTTCAAGACTGCTTTAGAGCTATTCATTGCTCTATCCTCATGAGGTCATATTACTACTTCAAGACTGCTTTAGAGCTATTGATTGCTCTATCCTCCTGAAGCCATCTAATTATTTCAAGACTGCTTTAGAGTTATCCATTGCTCTATCCTCCTGAAATTACATTATTATTTCAAGACTACTTTAGAGCTATCCATTGCTCTATCCTCCTGAAATCATTACTTCAAGACTGCTTTAGAGCTATTGATTGCTCTATCCTCCTGAAGACATATCACATTATTATTTCAAGACTGCTTTAGAGCCATTCATTGTTCTATCCTCCTGAAATCATATCATTGCTTCAAGACTGCTTTAGGGTTATCACTATTGATTGCTCTATCCTCATGAAGACATGCTGCTACATCATTATTATTCCAGACTCCTGACAGCTTTCATCATACACCCATATTTTGAACTGCTCCCCCCCTAGTGGCATCTTTAAGCCCACTCAATCATATTCAACTAGCCATCTGTACCACTCTAGTGCACTGGTGAGTGCAAATTTTTGGGCTTTTGTGTTCAATCCCCTTCAACCTTCCAGGTTACGACTGGCAAATATACCAATCTAACCCCTCAGGTCTCAGAAAATTGAACAGGGGCAGCTGTTGCACCCCAAAATTTGCCCTCACAATACAAGACTTTGTGTTCTAGGAAGGTTCACAAGGTTCACAAAGTTCACAATTGGTCAGAAGAGTTGACAATTCCCTCAGACAATGCACCTCCTAAGCAGTGCATCCAAAACTAGGGTTTTGACTTTAATCAGGCTAAATGGACTTCCAAGACTTCAAGTGAGCTTCATAACATCTTATATGTGTATAAGAACCCCCATGTCAAGTTTCAAGACTTTTCTCAAAAGTTTGCTCAGTCAGATGATCAGATAAGTCAAAAGCAGTCAATGCAGTTAAAAAGTCAAACTGAGGTCAACTGTGGTCAAACTAAAGTCAAACTTCATGATTTTTTGCCAACATCAAAGAGAGATTTGGTCCCAGGGGTATTTTGGTCATTTTACACAAATTCTACCAATTCCTTGAAGACGGGCTGTTATTAAAATTCTGAGGCATTTGATGCGTTATGGTTTTGAGGCATTTATCAATCACCAGTTCTGATCATATTGAGATTTGGCATTTGGTCAGTGGAGTTTAATTACGATTAGTTTTGCTGTTGATGCTGAAAATGTTGTGACCATGGTGCCCATATGAGTTTGGTTATGAAACAATTGGTTAACATTTTAATCGGATGATGAGATTAGGATCACAAATACCACTTGGAAATATTTATGTTTTATGCCTATGTTAATGAATTAAATACTTGTGGATTTATTCACATTTGTTTATATTTTTAACTAAGAATAGAATATAAATAAATTCAAAACTTCGAGAATTTTATTTCATAAATAATGCTATCATACAAGAATGGGGATGTTGCTTCATGCAAAGTACTGTTATAAGGAAGTACATTAAAATTCTCAAATCCTAAGGGATTACATTAAAGCATCTATCCTAAATCCTAAAAGTATCTAAAGGTCTTCATGTTCGTATTTGAACTTCTCCATGAATCCTCAGCTAACCTGCACATCAAAAGAGAACAGACAGTACAGAAAATGTTAGAATTTTTTTTCGACGCTCTCAGAACAATGTCATCATCGAGTGCCGGGAGTGGCACAACCGAAGCTGCGTCCTACCCCCGTTACCGATCCACGCCATTGGCGTCAGATCAGGTAATATCTGTTCTTATCTAAGGGACAACCGAGAGAGATAAAGAGTAAAAGAAGTGGGGACCGAAATGATTTGCCGAAAAGGATCATATGCCGAAAATTAGATTTTGTTTCAAAGTCAAATACCATTCCATCAAGTAAATATGGTAAGTTCCAATTTATTTTTCAAACTGATACAAAGCTGAACAGCAGAGCCAACCCGAGTTCGGACCTAGATGCCAATAGGTCTGAACCATTTTTCATCACCTGAATCAGACAGTACCGGCTCACAAACAAAATCCATAAGCTGCACAAAACATGAGCAGATAAGTCAATTCACAAAGTGTACAGCAACACATGTTCATAAGAAAAGAAGTCAGCTCAATTCACTAAAAGCCACAGAAATAGAGGAATTGAGAATGAATTCAATACAAGGACAAGGCTGAATCAATATCAGCATTTGAAAAATCAAACGAAGGCAGCCCATCAAAGCAAATCATGTTGATTTTAACGGGATAGATCGAGATAATTCAATTCAAAATGCAGTTCAGAAGGCAATCAGAAACAGCCCATGATCATCAACACCAAGACAAAAGCAAGACTAATTATGGTGGAAATGGTCTCAAAAACAAATCCGGATGAATACCAACATAAAATTGGTTTTGACATCTGCAAAGACACAAAAGAACATCAGACAATGCATAACAGGTCCAAACGTTCAAATCTGAGCAAAGTAAATAAGTTTCGAAAAACAATCAGTTTGAATTTAGAGAATAGAAAGGAGGCATCAGTTTCGAAAAACCAACATGCCAGTCCCCATAAACATCAGTAAGTCAGTTCAGAAATAAACCAGCACATGTGTTGCCACAAATACAAAAGCCTAAGGGCTCAGCTATGCATCACAGCCCAATCAGAGAGACCAAAAGGAACCAGTTTAGACCCAAAAGTTGCTCAAACCGAAACCAATACAATCGAAAACAAGGTAAGCAGCAATAGGAATTGTAGCATCATGTTCCGATGGCTCAGACAGAGCGTCATCATCGCCGCATACCCTTCGCGACGGCGTCGGTCCATTCGAAATATCATGTTATCCCTGAAAGATGAAGAGAAAGAAGTTAACAGAACTCATGACAGAAAACCAGAAGAACAGGTAAACTGATAACCAAGACGAGCTGATATCCAATATCCACAAGCCATATCACATCTGAAACCATGAAATACAAGTCAATACGGATTATCCAAACTGAAGTGGAAAACGGTTACCCAAAGGAAATCCAAAACCACATATGTGAAAATCCAAATAACATCTGTTACAGAAGAGGAAAGTTTAAATCAGATAAAATCCAAATCGCATCAAATAAAATCAGGAAGACCACAAATCAAATCCAATCAGTTGAAAAAGGGAAACTCGTTTAAACCTAAAGAATCAATTCCAATCAGGTCCAAAAGCCCACAAAAGATTTAATAACGAAGAGTATAAAGGAATGATACAACCTCTTTCAAAACCCTAGAGGAGGACGAATGGAGAACGGCGACAAGGCGACGAGGATCATCAAAACCCTCACGCGAGCAAGACCCCTCTGAAGGAAATCACCGGCGTCGTTTCGTTTCAACGGCGGGCAAAGTCCTTTTTGAAGCTCAGACCGACGTCATCATCGCCCTCATAAGCAATCTTCGGCCATCATCACCGTTAAACGCCCTCGCAAACGTGAGATATCACCGTTAATCATGAAGTTTGTTGTTTTTTTGTCATTTTTCAGGTTTTTGAGGAAAGAGATCGTGAACGAGACGAAGAGAACGAGAGAGAACACATCGAGAATCGACGTCGCCAAATCGAAGAAGGAAATATGAAACCCTAACATTCTAAGACATCGTTTGTGTGTGTACGTTGGGTCGGGCTAATACAACCACCGGCCCAACCCCTTCTTTTTCTTTTTTAAACAAATTTTTCTTATTATTTTGAATTGTTTTTTTACTATTTTATTCTATAATATAAAAACTGTTTTGTGAAAATATTATAAAATTTAAAAAAAATAAATATAAAACTCTTGTTTTTTTTTTATTTAAAATTTTATTTGTATAGTTTATATTAATTAAAATAATGTTATGTGATTATTAAAAATAAATTTTTGTATATATATAAACCCTAATTCTTACAAACCCTAAAAATTATTTTCTAAAAAAATAAAACCTAATCTTAATTTTCTATATAATTCTATGTATATATTTATTATAATTCTTGTAAATTTTTATAAATAAAATTAAACCTTATAAATACTTAATGTAAAATTTTGTGAATGTGATTATTGATTATTTAAAATTTATTTTCATCATAATGTGTAAATATTTTTCTTAATAATTGTTAATATATAATTAGAGATAATTAAATTTTGTAAATGATTAAGAAATTTATAATTATGTTATATTTAGAACTTTATATTATAGTAATTATTTAATCATTTATGTTTCTAAATAAAAATCAAATTTTATGTTTAATCACGTTATTAATTAATTATTATTGCTAATCATATTTTGTTGCTTATTATTATTTTGAAATTTCTATCTTATTATTTTTTCTAACTTTGTCTATTTTTCTAATTATTATTGTTTCAACTAATTATTTTCATTAACTTTATATTTCTACTAACCTTATTTAATTTTTCTTATTATTTACTAACCCCAATATTTTATTTACTTATTTGTTATTTTTTTTATTATATTTATTTTGATTATATTTTACTATTTATTTTATTTATTATAATTTTGTAATTGCCTCTTGGATGTAAATTGTAATTATTTAATTATTATTATCATTATAGTTAGTAATTAGGGAGTGCTAATATGTATGATATTTAAAAAAATAAATTAGATCATTTTAATATAAGATAATTAAATTAAACATTTCACACACGTAAGTCGATTTTAATCGCCGTCTCACTTCCTAAGGATATCCCTCAAGTTGCCTATGAATATTGGTTAAGTAGGGTGTATAAAGCAAGTCCCTCAAAAAGAAAATCATCAAAGTCCCTTATGGTTGCCTTTACGAATCGAGTCCCTTTCGAAAAATGATGATAGTCCCTCCAGTTTGCTTATTACACCCCACAATGGCCTTCAAAAATCCAATTGTCCCTCACAAGTCCCTTAACATCCAAAGTAAGGACTACCTACTCCATTATAGTAGGGATAGTCTTACTAAAGGAAAGAATAAAGAATAAGAAAGACCTTAAAACATTAGGGTAGGCTACTCCTAGATACTTGCTCACTTCAAAACTGTTTCACACTTAAACAAATTTTCAACAAGTTTTCAAACAAGTTCTTAACACATCCTTACATGGATTATTTATTAACTATTCTGAAAATTTTCTATTCACACACTACACTTTCAAAACAATTCAAAAGTGAGCTTAAGTACCTAAGAGCCCATGGATAACCATGGATGAAAAGGGTGCTAACACCTTCCCTTTTCATAACCTACCCCCCGGACCCAAAATATTCTCTAAGGTCTTTCCTGTTCTTTTATAACCTTTCCTTATGGATAAAATAAAAGTCGGTGGCGACTCTTGCTATCCGCAACATTGTTTAAAGTCAGTTCTCCCACCGTGTTACACACACACACACGCATACGCACCCACACACGCACACACACACACACACACACACACACTCTCACACACACGCACAACCACCCAAACAAGCACGCACGCACACGCACCCGCGTACACAGACACACACACAAACAAACGCGCGTGAACACACACATAAACAAACGTGCGCGCATGCCCTCATGCACACACAAACGCGCAGGCACGCCCACACACACACACACCCACCCACCAACCCACTCACGCACGCACAGACACGCACACACATACACACACACACACTCGCACATGCCTGCCCTCCTGCCCCGCCCATGCCCACCCACGCACGCACGCCCGCCCTCCCTCCTGCCCACCCGCGCACTCAAGCAAGCAGGCACAAACACACCCACTCACCAACCCACTCACGCACTCACGCAGGCACGAACACACACACACACACACACCCGCACATGCCTACCCGCCTGCCTGCCCATGCCCGGCTGCCCGCCCACGCACGCCCGCCCGCCCTCCTTCCTGCCCACCCACGCACTCAAGCACGCAAGCACATACACACACACCACACCACACTTGCACGTACGCACACGAACGCACACACATACACATACACACACACACACGCACAAGCACACGTACACACACACACACAATTAAACACGCATGCACAGACACTCACACACACACATAAACAAACGCACGCGCATGCACTCACTTACACACACACAGAAATAAACAAATGCACGCGCACAGATACACACACACGCACGCACCCACGCACTTACACATACATACACACACACACACACATAAAGAAACGCGCGCGCATGCACTCAAACACACATACACACACAAACAAACGCGCATGTACACACATACACACACATAAACAAACGCGCGCGCATGCACTGACAGACACACGCACACAAACTAACACGCGTGCATAAACACACACACACACACACACGAGCGCGCACACACACACAAAAAAAAACATATACACACAAAAACAAACGCGCGTGCATGTCCTTACTCACACACACACACAAACAATCGCGCGCAAACACACACACACGCTCACGCACCCGCACACACATACAAAGACACACACGCACACACTCGCACACGCACATGCATACGCACATGTTCACGCGCGCACATACAGTCACACACAGACACACACACCCACCCACACGCACACACACCACACTGGCACACACACACACGCGTATGCACACGCATACATGTGCATACACCTGCACACGCGCACGCACTCACAGACACACCATACTCACACACACACACACGCACGCGCACACACACACACGAACTCACGCTCCCGCACGCACACAGACACACACATACGCAGACAAAAAAACACACGCGCTTGCATACGCACACACACACACACACACACATTCACGCGCGCGCACACACACACAAACGAGCACGCGCGCTTGCACTCGCGCACACGAACATAAACAAACACGCGCAAGCATGCCCACGCATGCACACCTACACACGCATATAAATAGACGCACGCGCACACAACCACACACGCACGCAGGCACATATGCACCCACCCACGCACACGCACACACGCGCGCACACACACACATACACACACACAACCACCCAAACACGCACGCAGGCACACGCACCCGCGTACACACACACACAAACAAATGCGCGTGAACACACACATAAACAAATGTGCGCGCATGCACTCACGCACACACGCACATAAACAAAAACGCACACACACACACACACACACATTCGCGCACGCACACACACACAAACGAGCGCGCGCGCTTGCACTCGCGCACACGAACATAAACAAACGCGCGCAAGCATGCCCACGCATGCACACCTACACACACATATAAATAGACGCACGCGCACACAACCACACACGCACGCAGGCACATACGCACCCACCCACGCACACGCACACACGCGCACACACACACACACATACACACACACAACCACCCAAACAATCACGCAGGCACACGCACCCGCGTACACACACACAAACAAATGCGCGTGAACACACACATAAACAAATGTGCGCGCATGCACTCACGCACACACGCACATAAACAAAAACGCACACACACACACACATTCACGCGCGCACACACACACAAACGAGCGCGCGCGCTTGCACTCGCGCACACGAACATAAACAAACGCGCGCAAGCATGCCCACGCATGCACACCTACACACGCATATAAATAGACGCACGCGCACACAAACACACACGCACGCAGGCACATACGCACCCACCCACGCACACGCACACACGCACACACACACACACATACACACACACAACCACCCAAACACGCACGCAGGCACACGCACCCGCGTACACACACACAAACAAATGCGCGTGAACACACACATAAACAAATGTGCGCGCATGCACTCACGCACACACGCACATAAACAAAAACGCACACACACACATACACATGCACGCAGGCACACCCACACACCCATACACACACCAACCCACTCACGCACGGACGCACACATACACTCGCACACACATACAAACACACACACCCGCACACGCCTGCCCTCCCGACCGCCCATGCCCAGCTGCGCGCCCACCCACGCACGCCCGCCCTCCCTTCTGCCCATCCACGCACTCAAGCACGCAGGGACACACACACCCACTCACCAACCCACTCACGCACGCACGCGCACACACACACACACGCACCCGCACACGCCTGCCCGCCCATGCCCGACTGCCAGCCCATGCACGCCCCCCTGCCTTCCCACCTGCCCACCCACGCACGTAGGCACACACACACACACACCACACCACACTCGCACGTACGCACACACACGCACACATATACACACACACGCACCCGCACACACACACACACACACACACACACACACACAATTAAACACGCATGCGCACACACACACATATAAATAAACGCACGCGCATGCACTCACTTACACACACACAAATAAACAAACGCGCACACACACATACACACACGCACGCACGCACCCGCACACTTACACTTACACACACACACATAAACAAACGCACGCGCATGCACTCACTTACACACACACACACACACAAATAAACAAACGTGCGCACACACATACACACACACACACATAAACAAACGTGCACGCACATACACTCGCACGCACGTACGCACCCATACGCACACACACACACACACCCGCACACCCCCGCCTGCCCACCCGCCCACGCACGTCTGCCCTCCTGCTGGCCCGCCCACGTGTGCACACATAAAAAAAAACACACACGCACGCATGCACGTCTGCACACGCACGCGCACACGTACTCATGCAGGCGCGTGCATACACACACACACACGCTTGGACTCGCACACACAAACACACACACACACACACACAAACAAACAAACGCGCGTGCACACACACACTCACACACAAAAACAAACGCGCGCAAACGCCCACACGCACCCATACGCACACAAACACACACATCCACGCACGCACGCACACACCCGTCCATGCCAGCACGCAC
Source organism: Lathyrus sativus (assembly GCA_963859935.3). Lineage (NCBI taxonomy): Eukaryota > Viridiplantae > Streptophyta > Magnoliopsida > Fabales > Fabaceae > Lathyrus > Lathyrus sativus. Next base: position 749,606 of record CAWUDS030001563.1, read on the forward strand.
ACACGCACACCCGCCCACTCATGCACTCAAGCACCCACGCACGCATGCAGGCACACACAAACAAAAACGAGCGCGCACACACACACACACAAACTCACACACACAAAACACATACACATTCAAAAACAAACGCGCGTGCATGCACTCATTAACACACACATAAACAAACGCGCACGCATGCACTCATTAACACACACGTGCACGTATACATACACACACACACACACACACACACACACACACATGCACGCACGCGCACACACGCACACCCATACGCATGCACACCATATTGGCGCACACACACACACAAGTGCACACACACGCACGCACCCGCACACACACACACACACAAGTGCACACACACGCACGCACCCACTCACACACACACACATATGCGTACACACGCACGTACGCACACACAAACACACGCACACGCACACGCGCACGTGCATACACACACACACACCCGCATGTGCCCACGGACAAACACACACACACACACACAGACTCGCACACACGCGCGTGCATACGCACACAAAAACAAACACGGTCGTATGCACTCACGCTCACGCACATAAACAAACGCGCGCACACACACACATACGCACAAGCACGCACACGCACACACATAAACAGATGCACGCGCACACAAACACACACGCATGCACGCACACACATACATACACACACACTCGCACACGCACGCACGCACGCACGCACGCGCACACGCTCACACACATGCGCGCACACACGCTCATACACGCACACACACACAAACATAAACAAACGAGCATGCACACACACACACACATAAACAAACGCGCGCATGCTCACACACACACACACACAAACAAACGTGCGTGCACACACACATAAACAAACGCCCGCGCATGCACTCACACACACACACACACGCACGCGTGGACACACAGACGCGCACGCTCGCTCGCACACATACGCACAGATTCTCACACACATACACACACACACACACACACGCACACACGCTAGCCCACCCGCCCGCCCACGCATTCACGCATGCACGCCCTCCCGCCCGGCCGCCCATGCACGCACGCCCGCCCTCCCTCCTGCCCACCCATGCACACAAGCATGCAGGCACACACACACACACACCATACCACACTCGCACGTACGCACACACACGCCCACACATACACACATACACGCACCCGTACACACACACAAACACACAAACAAACACGCGTGCACACACACACATAAACAAATGCACGTGCATGCACTCACTCACACATACACACACACACACACATAAACAAACGTGCCTGCATGAACCCACAGACACACACACATAAACAAACACGCTCGCACAAACACGCGCGCGCAAGCCCGACTCCCGCGCACGCACTCACGCACCCCTGCACGCACGCAGGCACACACACACACAAACACGAGCGCGCGCACACAATCACTCACACACAAAACACATACACACACTTAAATAAATGTGTGTGCATGCACTCACACACACACACACACATAAACAAATGCGTGCACACACACACGCTCACGCACACACACACACACACACACGCGCGTGCGCGTGCACATGCACACACACACACACACGCGCGCGCGCACACACGCAATGCACGTGAACACATACACGCACACACACACACACGCACGCACGCGCATACACACCACACTGGCACACACACACGCACACGCACATATGTGCAGACACCAGCGCGCACACACACACACTCGCAGACACACCACACTCTCACACACACACACACACGCACGCACACGCCCACGAACACACACACACACACACACCCGCGCACACACACACACACACACACCCATACAAACGCGTGTGCACACACGCACACAAACAAACGCGTGTGCACACACACACAAAAATAAACGCGCGCACATTCAGTCACACATCACACGCACATAAACAAACGCGCGCACACACACTTATGCGCGCAAGCACGCATACGCACGCACACGCAAACGCACACATACACACACACACACACGCAAACAAACAGACGCGCGCGTACACTCAGACGCACGCAAGCACACACACGCACATACCCCCACGCACACGCACGCGCACACACACATACCCAAAGACACGCGCGCACGGAGGCACGCACACACACCCACACTTACACCCACGCGCCCGCACACACACTCACACATGCACTCACAAACACATGCACATAAACAAACACGCGCACACACATCCACCCACCCACGCACACCCAAGCACACACACATACACGCATTAACACACACGCACACCCACGCACGCATCCACCCACCCCCACACACACCAAACTCGCATGCACGCACGCTCGCTCACGCACGCACACCCACACATACACACCCACACGCCTGCACACTCACTCACGAACGCAAGTACACGCACCTGCACACACACAAAAACGCGCGTGAATACATAAATAAATAAACGCGCGCGCATGCGCTCACACGCACGCACATAAATAAACATGCGCGCGCACACGCACACACACGCACACACCCATGCACGCACGTACGCACACAGACACACACACACCTACCCACGCACGCACGCACACACATGCACACACATACACACACACACACTCACTCACGCACACACACATGCACGCACTAATTCACATACAAAAATAAACACGCGCACGCACATACACGCACACACACGCACCCACGCACGCACGCAGACACAAACACACGCGCGCACACACCCACACACGCTCACGTACCCGCACACATACACACACACACACATATAAACACAAGCGCGCATACACACACGCGCACACGCACACGCACGCTCCCATGTACACGCTCGCAGACACCCACACACACTCGCACACACACCATACTGACACA
>CAWUDS030001563.1:757500-797500 GCA_963859935.3 Lathyrus sativus
CACACACACACACACACACACACACACACACACACACACACACACACACACACACGAGCGCGCGCGCACACAAACACTCACACACAAAACACATACACACACTTAAACAAATGCACGCGCATGCACTCACACACACAGACATAAACAAATGTGGGCACACACACACACACACGCTCACGCACCCTCCGACATACACACACATAAACATACGCGCGCACAAACACATACACGCGCACACGCACACGCACATGCACACGTAAACTCACACACACACCCACACACCCCACACGCACTGGCACACACATACACGCACACGCACACATGTGCAGACACCCGCACGCGCGGCACACACGCACTCGCAGACGCACCACACTCTCACACACACGCACGCACATATACACATCCCCTCCATACACACGCACACCCACACGAACGCGCGTGCACATACACACACACAAAAACAAACGCGCGTGCACACATACACAAAAATAAACGCGCGCGGATGCACTCAGACACACACGCACATAAACAAAAGCACGCACACGGATGCACACGCACGCACACATACACACACAGACACATGCAAAAAAACAGACGCGCGAACACACACGCACGCACGCACACACCTGCATATACCTCCACACACACGCACCCGCACACACACACATACACACACGCGCGCGCACGCACATACACCCACGCATACACCCATGCACACACACGTGCACATAAACACACACACATACACGCACCCCCGCAGACACACACGCAAACAAACGCGCGTGCCTACACACATAAAGAAACGCACGCGCATGCACTCACAAGCACATGCACATAAACAAACATGCGCGCGCACACACGCGAGCGCGCTCACATACATCACTTAAGCAAATGTGCGCGCATGCTCTCACACACACACACACACACACACCCACGCACACCCACGCACACACACATGCACGCATTAACACACATGCACACCCATGCACGCATGCACCCACCCACACACACACCACACTCGCATGCACGTACGCGCACTCACGCACGCACACCCACGTAGGCACGCACGCACGTATGCGCGCTCACGCACACACATATAAATAAACACGCGCTCACACAGACACACCCACCAACCCACTCACGCACGCACACACACACGCACACACACATACACACACACACCCACCCACCCACGCACACACACATGCTCGCACTAACACACACACACACACACACAAACAAACGCGCGAACGCACATATACGCACACACACACACACAAACAAGCGCGCGTGCACAAACAGACACACATACACACACTAACAAACGCGCGTGCACACACACACATAAACAAACATGCACGCATGCACTCATAGACACACACATAAACAAACGCGTGCAAACGCACACACACACCCATACACACACAAACACACACATCCACGCACGCACGCACACCCGCCTACTACATCACTCAAGCACCCACGCACGCAAGTAGGCACACACAAACACAAACGAGCACACGCACACACACACACACACACACACACACACACACACACACACACACACACACACTGACACATACAAAACACATACACACGCATAAACAAACGCGCGCGCATTCACTCACACACACGCACATAAACAAACGCGTGTGCACGTGCGCATGTACCCGCACACACACGCGGGTGTATACCTACACACACGCACACACACACACACACGCGCGCACACACACCCACACGCACACACACCACATTGGCACGCATACACACACACGCACGCACCCGCATGCGCACACACATGTGTACACATGCACGTACGCGCACACGCACACACGTATGTGCACACACACACACACAAACCCGCACGTGCACACCCACACACACACGAACACACACACGCATACACGCGCGTGCTCGCACACATAAAAACAAACGCGAGCGCATGCACTTCCACACACGCATATAAACAAACGCGCGTGTACACACAAATACGCGCAAGCACGCACCCGCACACACACCCACACACACATAAACTGACGCGCGTGCATACAAACATACACACACACACACACACGCAAGCACGCACGTACGCACACACACCCATGCACACACACACACCCACGCATACACACTTACACGCGCGTGCACACGCTCATACACGCACACGCACACACACAAACATAAACAAACGAGCGTGCACACACACGTATAAACAAACGCGCCCACATGCACACTCACACACACAAACAAACGTGCCTGCACACACACATAAACAAACGCGCGCGCATGCAATCACACACGCACATAAACAAACGTGCACACTCACACACACACACACACGAGCGCGCGTGCACACAAACACTCACACACAAAACACATACACACTTAAACAAATGCGCGCGCATGCACTCACACACACGCACACACATACACACACACACACGGAAACACACATGCACACATTAACACGCAAACACTCACGCAGGCATGCACCCACCCCCTCCCCCCCCCCCCCCCCCCCACACACACCACACATTAACACATTAACACACACACACCACAGACGCGCACACACACACTCACCTGCACACACACAAACAAACAAACGCGCGTGCGCACACACAGTACATACACACATAAACAAATGCACGCGCATGCACTCACACACACACACACACACACACACACACACACACACACACACATACAAACAAATGCACGCGCATGCACTTAAACGCACACACACACAAACAAACGCGCATGCACACACACACATATAAACAAACATGCGTGCACACACACACGCACGCACCCATACGCACACACACACACACACACCCGCACAGGCTCGCCTGCCCGCCCGCCCACGCACGCCCGCCTGCCCTCTGGTGGCCCGCCCACGCGTGCACACACACTAAAAATACACACGCACGCACGCACGTCCGCGCACGTACACACACACACACACACGAACTTGCACACACAAACACACACACACAAAAATAAACGCGCATGCACACACACACACACACACAAACAAACATGCGCGCGTGCACTCACAGACACACGAACATAAACAAACGTGCGCGAACGCACGCACGCACTCGTACGCATACAAACACACACATCCATGCACGCACGCACATGCCCGTCCACGCCAGCACGCACGCAGGCACACACAAACATAAACGAGCGCGCACACACACACACACACACACACACACACTCACACAAACAAAACACATACACACGCATAAATAACCGCGCGCGCATGCACTCACACACACGCACATAAACAACTGCGCGCACACGCGCTCATGTACCCGCACACACAAACACACGCGCGCGCCCGCGTATACATACACACACGCACACACACACACCCATACGCGTACACACCAAACTGGCACACACACACACACACACGTGCACACACACACACACACGTGTACACACACACGTGCACGCACACACATACGCATGCACCCACCCACACACACACACACATGTGTACACACTCACGTACATACACACACATGCCCACACGCACGTGCACACACACACACCCGCACGTGCACACACACACACACACACGCACACACACACGCGCATGCACAGACACACAAAAACAAACGCGCGCGTATGCACTCACACACACGCACAAAAACAAACGCGCGCGCGCACACACATACGCGCAAGCACGTACGCGCACACACACCCTCACACGCACATAAACAGACGCGTGAACACACAAACATACACGCATCCACGCACTCAAGCATGCACGAACACCCACCCATGCAAACATACGCATGCACGCATGCACGCACGCAAGCACGCACGCACACCCACCCACGCAAACGCACGCACGCACGCGTGTTAGATCCCATTTAGATTAGATATTTGGTTTCTTTTTGGTAGTATTTTCACTCAATTTTATCTAATAATGTTTGATTTCGTAGTTGAATTGGTTTAGTTTGATTTTATGCGATCCAAGCGAAGAATGTTTGTAATATTGCTGTTAGTGTGCAGGATTGACACTATTAAGAGCACTTGGGATCAAGGCAAAGCAGTTGGGAGATGTTGCAAATCAAGACATTCGCCTGGCGAGCCACAGCGAGTGCCAGCGAATATTCGCCAGGCGAGTGCAGGCGAACTGGGGCGAATAAATCAGATTTAACTCCCAGACCCAAAGGATAGGAAGTTCGCCAGGCGAAGGTTCCAGCGAAGCTTCGCTACCATTCGCCTGGCGAAGGTGCTGGCGAAGAAGTGGTAGCTTTCCTCATGCAGATTCCAGTAGCAAAACCACCCAAAGTTCGCCTGGCGAGTGAAGCCAGCGAATGTTCGCCCGGCGAGTGTTTATTCGCCTGGCGAATGCACGATTCCTAAGGGCGGTTTGCTGATCAAAGGCACTTTGAAGTGCCATGTTAAGTTGGTTCGCCGGGCGAATGAATGCCTTCGCCAGACGAATGTGCGCAGACAGCACATCATTTTTACTTTATTTGTTGCTCTATTTAGCCCATACTTGGTACTTCAAAGTGCATCTTCTTGGAAAATCAAAAGGAAGACATTATTGGATAGCTCTAGAACCCTAAATACTTGAGTTCTTCTTCATCTTTACTATTTTTGTAATCAAGAGAAGTGGAAGCACATCCTTCATTGTTTCTTCAAAGTGGATGTTCTTCATCTTCTCCTTTCTTCTTGTTAAAGCTACCATGAAAATGTGTAGCTAAACTCATCTTTTGTCAAGGTTAGATGTAGGTGATTATTAAACTTTGTATGTGTATGGATGATCCTCATTTGTAAACTCTTGGATGATTAATATATGGTGAAAACTTTGTTTCATTTACAATCTTTTGTGTTGGTTGATGATTGAGAAATATTTTCCAACTCTAGAGATAGTCTTGAAATGTTTTGTTCACTTATAATGTTGAACTTTAAAGTTGTCATTTGATAGATTGTGTGAGAGATCAACAATGGATCAAAATGGTAAATCTCACAATATGAGTTAGAGATAATCATATTGAGAGGATGTTGTGGATGTATTGATCATTAAAAGGAGTTTGTTAAATGTTGATTGGAAATATGCATGCAAAGTGATTACCGAACCCTAACTTTGGCAATAGTTATTAAAACCGTTCAAATCATTATATTACCGCATTTATTACTCGCATGCAAAAGTTACCATTGTTTTAAAACCAAACACTTTGTTACTACAAAGTTACGAATTTAAAAACTGTAGAAAGGCTGCGAAATTTCATATTCCCTGTGGAGACGATAACAAAAACCCGACACTTAACCACTGTTTTAACAAAATGGCGCCGTTGCCGGGGAATATAAATTGATATTGCAAGCATCGCAATAGTTGTTGAATTTTTAGCTTTGAACTTTTGACTTGTGCTTGTAATTTGTTTGGTTTAGTGTGCAGCCCTTGTTTATGCGAGGACAAATTCCCGAGGACCAACTCCTTTTTGATCCCGAAATCGAGAGGACCGCGAGAAGATTGAATAGCAAAACAAGACGAAGGAGGCAACTTGCGAAGCAAAGCCGAGAACAAGGAGGAAGTTCTTCTACTACAACACCACCAATACATTTCACACCAGTTATGGCAGAACCACCACCTCCAGTTTCAACTCCATGTACAAATAGTCCGAGACACATGGCTCAGTTCGCACGAAATCTCCAAAATGGAAGACAAGCGGAGATGAAGACGGGGATCCTTGCTCTAGTCTATCAAAATTCTTTCACAGGATTAGACCACGAGGACCCATTCACACATCTTACCAAGTTCTATGAGATTGCGGGCGCAACTGGAGCTACTGAGGCTGATGAAGAGTCATTGTTCAGGAGACTATTCCCTCACTCCCTAATTGGGAAAGCGAAATAGTGGTATCTTGATCAATCAACGACAATTATGACGGACTGGAATTTATTGGAGGAGAAGTTCCTTGAACGGTTTTTCCCACATAACTGGTTCATGGAAGCTAAGACGGCAATCACGGTATTTTCCCAAGGAGCGAATGAATCGCTAAACGAAGCCTGGGAGCGCTACAAGTCCATGTTAAGGAAGTGCAAAGGCCATGGTTTCGATGAGCTTACTCAAGTGCATATTTTCCGCAACGGACTCCTTTCGGTTCATAAGACCTTATTGGATGCCACGGCGGGGGGATCTTTGATGTCAAAGAGTGCCGATGATGCAACATCTATTATAGAAAAGATGGCACTTAATGATCATCAAGGGAACCATAACCGAGGGGTAACTCAGAGAAAATCGGGAGTGCTCGAGTTGGGGACGAATGATGCAATTCTTGCCCAAAACAAGCTCATTTCACAACAAGTGGAACTTTTAACTCAACAAATCAAGGAGTTGAAAGAACCATCAAAAGCTAAACAAATAGCTTGTTGTGAACTTTGTAAAGGCGAACACGATACCGGATATTGTCCGCCTCCCGGATTTGAAGAAGTTAACTACATGGCAAACCAAAGAGATTATCAACAAAGGCAACCTCAACAACAACAACCATATCAACATCCTCAACAACAACACCAACAAAACTATCAAGGTAATCAAGGATACCAATCTAGAGGTAACTACCAAAATAACCAAGGTTATGGAGGTGGTAATTCTAACCATCAAAATCCGTATGCACCTCAACAACCGCCGGTCGCAACTTCTAAGCTCGAAGATACATTGACGCAATTCATGCAAATGTCTATAGCAAATCAAAAAAGTAATGATGCGGCGATAAAAAATCTTGAAACTCAAGTTGGGCAACTCGCTAAGCAATTAGCGGAACAACAAGCCGGACCATCTTTCTCGGCAAATACGCAAACAAATCCGAAGGAGCATTGTAAGGCGATAAGGACGAGAAGTGGGAGGGAGTTGATTGACGAGAGTAAAAAAAGAGAGGTGGAGAAAAAAATTGATGAGAAACTTGATGGAGAGGTTGGTGAATGGAGTGAGGAGGAAATGGAAAATAATGAAAAAAAATGGTGAAGTTGAAAAAGAAAAAAAAGGTTGAAGTTGAAAACAATACAAATGAAGTAGTAGAAAATAACGAAAGTGAGAAAGTGAAAGTGGATGAAGTGAAAAAGCAAAGAGAAAGAAACGCAAGAGCGTCTAGAGGGAAGGAGGTAGTGAGCACTACTCCGATTCAAAATTTACCGTATCCTCATTCCCCATCTAAGAGAGAAAATGAACGGCATTACGCCCGGTTCATGGATATTTTCAAACAATTGCAAATCAATATTCCGTTCGCCGAAGCTTTGGAACAAATGCCGAAGTATGCCAAATTCATGAAGGACATACTTACGAAAAAACGGAGGTACACGGAGCCGGAAACAATAGTACTAGATGCAAGTTGTAGCGCCATCATCCAACGTACTCTACCAAGAAAGGAAGTTGATCCGGGGAGAGTCACATTGCCGGTTACCATTGGTGACTTTTATGTGGGAAAAGGATTAATTGATTTGGGGTCGAGCATCAATCTTATTCCTTTGTCTATTGTGAAAAAGCTTGGCAACATTGAGATTAAAGCCATCCGAATGACGTTACAACTAGCCGATAAGTCCACTACTCATCCTCATGGAGTAGCTCAAGACGTGTTGGTAAAAGTGGACAAGTTCTTTTTTCCGGTGGATTTTATTGTGATCGATATGGAGGAAGATGATGATGCGCCTTTGATTCTTGGAAGGCCTTTCATGAAAACCGCTCGGATGATGATTGATGTAGATGACGGTTTGATGAAAGTGAGAGTACAAAACGAAGAGGTCACTTTTGACCTTTTTGAAGCAATGAAGCATTCAAAGGACACGCATGATAGTTTCCGAGTTGACGTAATTGAGGAAGCAACCGATGAAGTTGCAAAGCATGTTCACAACATCACTCCTATTGAGCTAGCCCTTAATGACTCCTTTCAAGTGTTCACTCTTGAAGAAGAGGAAGCTCTAGATGAATGTTTGAGAGAGCTTGATAGTCTTAAGGATTTGCACCCATGGGAAGTGGAGGAAGAAGTCTTAAAAAAAGAGGACAAGGATGAAAAGCCAATCATTGAATTGAAGGACCTACCAAGTAATTTAAAATATGCATTTTTAGATGAAACCAAGGAGAAGCCGGTTATCATTAGCAACCTCTTGTCCAAACATGAAGAAACTCTTTTAATTGATGTGTTGAAGAAAAATCAAGAAGCAATGGGATGGACTCTTTCCGATCTAAAAGGAATTAGTCCTTCTTATTGTATGCACAAAATTTTAATGGAGGAGGATTTCAAGCCGGTAGCTCAACCGCAACGCCGTTTGAATCCTACAATGAAGGAGGTTGTTAGGAAAGAAGTTGTAAAGCTTTTGGATGCGGGAATGATCTACCCGATCTCGGATAGTCCTTGGGTGAGTCCGGTACATGTGGTTCCTAAGAAGGGAGGCATTACCGTAATCCGCAACGAGAAAAATGAGTTGATTCCCACAAAGATAGCAACGGGGTGGAGGATGTGCATAGACTATAGGCGGTTAAATACCGCAACTAGAAAAGACCACTTCCCACTTCCGTTCATGGACCAAATGCTAGAGAGACTCTCGGGACAAGAATTCTATTGTTTTCTAGATGGCTATTCCGGATACAACCAAATTGCGGTTGACCCGGCCGATCACGAGAAGACCGCATTCACATGTCCATTTGGAATCTTCGCCTACCGCAAAATGCCATTTGGATTGTGTAATGCGCCGACAACTTTGCAAAGATGCATGCAAGCCATTTTTGCCGATCTTATAGAGAAGACAATGGAAGTTTTTATGGATGACTTTTCGGTGTTTGGGGGATCATTCGGTTTATGCTTGGAAAATTTGAAAACTGTCCTTGAAAGGTGTGTGAAGACCAATCTAGTGCTAAATTGGGAGAAGTGCCACTTTATGGTTACGGAGGGGATTGTTCTCGGCCACAAAGTCTCGTCAAAAGGACTAGAAGTGGATCGTGCAAAGGTAGATGTGATAGAGAAATTGCCTCCTCCATCTAACTTAAAGGGAATCAGAAGCTTTCTAGGGCATGCCGGTTTCTACGGGCGATTCATCAAAGACTTTTCAAAGGTGGCTAGACCTTTGAGCAATTTGCTCGCCAAAGACCAGGTATTTCTCCTTACTGATGAATGTTTAGAAGCCTTTGAGATATTGAAAAAAAAGTTAGTCACCGCTCCAATCATAGTCGCTCCAAACTGGAATTTCAATTTTGAACTGATGTGTGACGCTAGCGACTATGCTATCGGAGCGGTGCTTGGCCAACGGAAAGAAAAAAAATTTCATACCATACACTATGCGAGCAAAGTTCTTAATGAGGCTCAAGTTAATTACGCCACAACAGAAAAAGAATTGCTCGCAATAGTGTATGCTCTCAAAAAATTTCGGTCATATCTCATTGGCTCGAAAGTTATTGTTTACACTGATCATGCGGCGATCAAATTTCTGCTAACCAAGCCGGATTCTAAGCAAAGGCTTATCCGGTGGATCCTTTTATTGCAAGAATTCGATGTTGAAATTAAAGACAAAAAAGGATCCGAAAATGTGGTAGCAGACCATTTGTCTCGCCTTGTCAACACTGAGGTGACTACCTTAGAACAGGACATCCGAGAAGAGTTTCCCGACGAAAAACTTTTTAAAGTGCAAGTGAGACCGTGGTTTGCGGATTTCGCAAACCACAAGGCGAGTGGTTTCGTGCCGCTCGACCTAACTCCCAACCAAAAAAGGAAATTCTTATCGGATGCCAAGTACTATGTGTGGGATGATCCATACCTGTTTAAGCTGGGAGGTGATAATTTGTTGAGGCGATGTGTTACGGGTGATGAGACCCAAAGTATCCTATGGCACTGTCACAATTCGCCTTATGGCGGGCATTTTAATGGGGCAAGAACGACGAATAAAGTCCTTCAATCGGGATTCTATTGGCCTTCTATTTTTAAAGACGCAAATGCCCATGCGCAAAATTGTGATAGTTGCCAAAGGATAGGTGGTATTGGAAAGAGAGATGAGATGCCTCTTCAAAATATTCAAGAGGTGGAGTTGTTTGATTGCTGGGGCATTGACTTTGTCGGACCATTCCCACCATCTTTCGGAAATGAATACTTATTGGTGGCTGTTGATTATGTGTCTAAGTGGGTTGAGGCGATTGCCTCACCGAGAGCGGATGCTAAGACGGTAATAAGTTTTTTAAAAAGAAATATTTTTTCCCGTTTTGGTACCCCTCGAGTGTTGATAAGTGACGGAGGATCACACTTTTGCAATGCACCGTTAGAAAAAGTCTTACAACATTACGGGGTAACGCATAAGGTGACAACTCCGTATCACCCACAGGCTAATGGTCAAGCCGAGGTCTCGAATAGAGAGATAAAAAAAATTCTGGAAAAAACTGTGTCTAACTCTAGGAAGGATTGGTCACAAAAATTGGATGAAGCTTTGTGGGCGTACCGCACGACCTATAAAGCTCCAATTGGGCTAACTCCAACTCTAGAGATAGTCTTGAAATGTTTTGTTCACTTATAATGTTGAACTTTAAAGTTGTCATTTGATAGATTGTGTGAGAGATCAACAATGGATCAAAATGGTAAATCTCACAATATGAGTTAGAGATAATCATATTGAGAGGATGTTGTGGATGTATTGATCATTAAAAGGAGTTTGTTAAATGTTGATTGGAAATATGCATGCAAAGTGATTACCGAACCCTAACTTTGGCAATAGTTATTAAAACCGTTCAAATCATTATATTACCGCATTTATTACTCGCATGCAAAAGTTACCATTGTTTTAAAACCAAACACTTTGTTACTACAAAGTTACAAATTTAACAACTGTAGAAAGGCTGCGAAATTTCATATTCCCTGTGGAGACGATAACAAAAACCCGACACTTAACCACTGTTTTAACAACGCGCACACGCACGCGCACACACACTCATACAAGCACACACACACACACAAACATAAAGAAACGAGCGTGCACACACACATAAACAAACGCGCGCGCATGCGCACACACTCATACACGCACACACACACACACAAACATAAACAAACGTGCGTGCACACACACATAAATAAAAGCGCGCGCATGCACTCATAGGCACACGCACACACACACACTCGCACATATACATACACACACACACGCACACACACATGCACGCACGAGCACACACGCACACCCATACGCACGCACACCATATTGGCGCACAGACACACACACACACAAGTACACACACACGCACGCACCCGCACACACACACACACATATGCGTACACACGCACGTACGCACACACAAACACACGCACACGCACACGCGCACGTGCATACACACACACACACACACACCCGCATGTGCCCACGGACAAACACACACACACACAGACCCGCACACACGCGCGTGCATATACACACAAAAACAAACGCGGTCGCATGCACTCACACTCACACACATAAGCAAACGCACACACACACACATACGCACAAGCACGCACACGCACGCACATAAACAGATGCACGCGCACACAAACACACACACATGCACGCACACACATACACACACACACTCGCACATGCACGCACGCATGCACACACACTTACACACATGCACACACACACGCTCATACACGCACACACAAAAACATAAACAAACGAGCATGCACACACACACATAAACAAACGCGCACGCATGCTCACACACACACACAAACAAACGTGCATGCACACACACATAAACAAACGCGCGCGCATGCACTCACATACACACGCACGCGCGCACACACAGACGTGCACGCTCGCTCGCACACATACGCACAGAGACTCACACACATACACACACACACACACACACGCGCGCACGCACACGCCAGCCCACCCACCCGCCCACGCATTCACGCATGCACGCCCTCCCGCCCGGCCGCCCATGCACGCACGCCCGCCCTCCCTCCTGCCCACCCATGCGCACAAGCATGCAGGCACACACACACACACCATACCACACTCGCACGTACGCACACACACGCCCACACATACACACACACACGCACCCGCACACACACACAAACACACAAACAAACACGCGTGCACACACACACACACACACATAAACAAATGCACGCGCATGCACTCACTCACACACACACACACACACACAAACAAACGCGCATGCACACACACACACACACACACACATAAACAAACGTGCCTGCATGCACCCACAGACACACACACATAAACAAACATGCTCGCACAAACACGCGCGCGCAAGCCCGCCTCCCGCGCACGCACTCACGCAGGCACACACACACACACAAACACGAGCGCGTGCACACAATCACTCACACACAAAACACATACACACACTTAAATAAATGCGTGTGCATGCACTCACACAGACACACACACACACATAAACAAATGCGCGCGCACACACACGCTCACGCATACACATAAACACACACACACATACACGCGCGCGCGCACATGCAGACACACACACACTCGCACACGCAATGCACGTGAACACATACACGCACACACACACACTCACGCGCATACACACCACACTGGCACACACACACGCACACGCACACATGTGCAGACACCAGCGCGCACGCACACACTCGCAGACACACCACACTCACACACACACACACGCACGCACACGCCCACGAACACACACACACCCGCGCGCACACACACTTATGCGCGCAAGCACGCATACGCACGCACACGCAAACGCACACACACACACACACACAAACAAACAGACGCGCGCGTACACTCAAACGCACGCAAGCACACACACGCACATACCCCTACGCACACGCACGCGCACACACACATACACAAAGACACGCGCGCACGGGGGCACGCACACACACCCACACTTACACCCACACGCCCGCACACACACTCACACATGCACTCACAAACACATGCACATAAACAAACACGCGCACGCACATCTACCCACCCACGCTCACCCAAGCACACTCACATACACGCATTAACAAACACGCACACCCACGCATGCATCCACCCACCCACATACACACCACACTCGCATTCATGCACGCTAGCTCACGCACGCACGCACACCCATACATACACACCCACATGCCCGCACACTCACTCACGCACGCAAGTACACGCACCTGCACACACACACAAAAAAACGCGCGTGAACACATAAATAAACAAACGCGCGCGCATGCGCTCACACACACAAACATAAATTAACATGCGCGCGCACACACACACACACACGCAGACACCCATGCACGCACGTACGCACACACACACACACACACACCTACCCACGCACGCACGCACACACACATACACATACACACACCCACACACCCACTCACGCACACACACACACGCGCACACACATGCACGCACTAACACACACACAAAAACAAACACGCGCACGCACATACACGCATACACACACACCCACGCATGCACGCAGGCACACACACACGCGCGCACACACACACGCTCATGTACCCGCACACACACACACACACACACATATAAACACAAGCGCGCATACACACACGCGCACACGCACACGCACGCTCCCACGTACACGCTCGGACACACCCACACACACTCGCACACACACCATACTGACACACACACACACACACGCACGCGCGCATGCATATGCACAGACCCGCACGCACGCATGCACGCACTTGTAGACACACAACACTCACACACACACACACACACACGCACACACACACACACACAAACAATTGCACCCGCACACACACACACAGACACACCCAAACAAACGCGCGTGCACACAAACAAAAACAAACACGCACGCATGCTCTTACACACACGCACATAAACAAACGCGCGCGCGCACACTCACACACGCACGCACAGACGCACACGCACAGACGCACACATACAAGCGCAAGCGTACACACAGACGAAAACAAACGCACAAGCACGCACACGCACGCATACAGACGCACACATACACACACACACACACACAAACACACACACACACAGACGCAAATAAACAGACGCGCGCACACACACATACACACACACGCACGCACACGCACATACACACACGCACACGCACGTGCACACACACACAAATAAACACGCGCGCGCGCACGGATGCACACACACACACACAACACATACACCCAAGCACACGCACGCGTGCACACACACACACACACACACACACACACGCATCCGCGCACACACTCACACAAACAAACGCGTGTGACTATACACATAAAGAAACGCGCGCGCATGCACTCACAGACAAATGCATATAAACAAACACGCACACACACAAACACACACGCGCGCACACACACACACACTGTCACACACACACATACACTCACACACACACACACGCACGCACGCACGCACATACAGACTCACACACACACACACCCACGCACACACACACATGCACGCATTAACACACACACACATGCACCCACACACACACACATAGACCACACTCGCATGCACGCACACACACTCACTCACGCACGCACACCCACACACGCACACACACACCACACTCGCACGCGCACACACACACCCACCCACCCACGCAAGCAAGCACACACACACACACACATACACACACACATACCCATCCACGCATACACACATGCACACATTAACACACACACACACACACACCCACGCACGCATGCACCCACCCACACACACACACACCACACTTGCATGCACGTGCACGCATGCACCCGTACACAGACAAACAAACAAACGCGCGTGCGCACACATACACACTCACACACACATAAACAAACGCGCGCGCATGCACTCTCACACACACACAAACAAACAAACGCGCGCGCATGCACTCAAACACACACACACACACACAAACAAATGTGCGTGCACACATACACACACATAAACAAACGCGCGCGCATGCACTCACAGACACACGCACATAAACAAACGTGCACGCACGCACACACGGATGCACACACACACACACACACACACACACACTCGCACACGCCCGCCTGCTTGCACGCTCATGTACGCGCACCTCCCCTCTGGTGTCCCGCCCACGCGTGCACACACACACACACACAAAAACACACATACAGGCATGCACTTCAGCATACGCACGCGCGCACAGATACACACGCACGGACTCACACTCACAAACACACACACAAACACACAAACAAACACGTGTACACACACACACCCATAAACAAACGTGCATGTATGCACTCACATACACACGCACATAAACAAACGCGCGCAAACGCACACACACACCCATACGCACACAAACACACACATCCACGCATGCACACACACGCCTGTCCACGCCAGAACGCACGCAAGCACACCCGCCCACTCACGCACTCAAGCACCCACGCAGGCACACATAAACACAAACGAGCGCGCGCACACACACACACACTCACACACACAAAACACATACACACGCAAACACAAACGCGCGCTCATGCACTCCCACACACTCACATAAACAAATGTGTGCGCACGTGCGCATGTACCCGCACACACACACACACACATACAGACACGCACGCGTATACATACACACACATGCACACACACACGCACACACGCGCATACCCACATCCACACGCACACACACCACATTGGCACACATACACACACACACGTGCACACATCCGCACACACACACACACACACACACGCAAACACATGCGTACACACGCCCGTACGCACAGACACACACACACGTACTTGCACTTACACACACACAAACACCCGCACATGCACACACACACACACACACACACACGCACACACGCGCGTGCACACACACACACACACAAAAACAAACGCGCGCGCAAGCACTCACACACACGCACATAAACAAACGCGCACGCAAGCACTCACACACACGCACATAAACAAACGCGCACGCACACACATAGACGCGCTAGCACGCACACCCACGCACACACATAAACAGACGCACGCGCATACAAACATACACGCTTGTACGCACGCAAGCATGCACACACTCGCACGCACACACACGCACACACACACTCGCACGCACACACGTACTCACGCGCACACGCACACACCTTCACCCACCCACCCACGCACACACAGACACGCGTGCGCACACGCTCATACACGCACACACCCACGCACACACACAAACATAAACAAATGAGCTTGCACACACACACACACACATAAAAAAAATGCACGCGCATGCACACACACACACACACACAAACAAACGTGCGTGCACGGACAAATAGACAAACGCGCGCATGCACTCACAAACACGCGCACATAAACAAAGGCACGCGCCACCACACAGGCGCGCACGCTCGCTCACACACATACGCACAGACACACACGCACACACACACACACATACACATACACGATAGCACGCACGCACACGCCAGCCCGCCCACGCATTCACGCATGCACGCCCTCCTGCCTAGCAGCCCATGCACGCACGCCCGCCCTCCCTCCTGCCCACCCACGCACATAAGCACGCAGACACACACACACACATTACAACACACACACGCACTTGCACTTACATACACACACACACACACAAACAAACGCGCATGCATTCACAGACACACGCACATAAACAAACGTGCTCACACACACACACACACACACACACACTCGTGCGCGCATGCCCGCCTCCGGCGCACGCACGCTCAACCCCCACGCACGAACTCACGCATCCACGCATGCACTCACAGACACACACACATAAACAAACGCGCACATAAACAAACGCGCATGCACACACATAGACGCCCTAGCACGCACACCCACGCACGCACATAAACAGACGCACGCGCACACAAACATACACGCTTGCACGCACGCAAGCATGCTCACACACGCACGCACACACACGCACACACACACACGCAGGCACGTACTCACGCGCACACGCACACACCTTCTCCCACCCACCCACGCACACACACACGCGTGCGCACACGCTCATACACGCACACACCCACACACACACACACACAAACATAAACAAATGAGCTTGCACACACACACACACACACACACACACACACACACATACATAAAAAAAACGCGCGCGCATGCACACACACACACAAACAAACAAACGTGCGTGCACACACAAATAAACAAACGCGCGCGCATGCACTCACAAACACGCGCACATAAACAAAGGCACACGCCACCACACAGGCGCGCACGCTCGCTCACACACATACGCACAGACACACACGCACGCACACACACACACACACACACACACACACACAGATACACCATAGCACGCACGCACGCACACGTTAGCCCGCCCAAGCATTCACGCATGCACGCCCTCCTGCCCGGCAGCCCATGCACGCACGCCCGCCCTCCCTCCTGCCCACCCACGCACACAAGCACGCAGACACACACACACACACATTACAGCACACACACGCACTTGCACTTACATACACACACACACACAAACAAACGCGCATGCACTCACAGATACACGCGCATAAACAAACGCGCTCACACACACACACTCGTGTGCGCATGCCCGCCTCCCGCGCACGCACGCTCAACCCCCACGCACGAACTCACGCGTCCACGCACGCGCACACATACACACGCACGCACACATACACACACACACACGCACACACAGACACACGTATACGCATACACCCACCCACACACCCACAAGCACTCGCACACATACCACACTCACACACACACACGCACACGCATACATGTGCAGACACCCGCACGCGCGCACTCGCAGACGCACCACACTCTCACACATACAAGCACGCACACGCTCACGCGCACACACGCACCCTCACACACACACACACACCCATACAAACGCGCATGCACACAAACCCACACACAAACAAACGCGCGTGCACACACACACAAAAATAAACGCACGCGTATGCGCTCACACACACACGCACATAAACACTTATGCACGCACACACACACACACACGCACGAACTCGCACACACAAACACACACACACACACACACACACACATAAACAAACGTGCGCGCATGCACTCACAGACACACGCACATAAACAAACGCGCGCGAACACACGCACGCACCCGTACCCACAAAAACACACACATCCAAGCACGCACGCACGCGCCCGTCCATGCCAGCACGCGCGCACGCACACCTGCCCACTCAGGCACTCACACCCGCCGACTCATGAACTACAACACCCACGCACGCACGTACACCCGCCCACTCATGCACTCAAGCACCCACGCACGCACGCAAGCACACACAAACACAAACGAGCGCGCGCACACTCACACACTTACACACACAAAACACATACACACGCAAAAACAGCCGCGCGCGCATGCACTCACACACTTACACACACAAAACACATACACACGCAAAAACAATCGCGCGCGCACGTATACACACACACATACACACACACGCGCACGTATATATACGCACACACGCACACGCACACACGCGCACACACACCACATTGGCACACACACACACACACACGTGTACACACGCACGCACCCGCACACACATGCACACCCGCACACACACACGCGCATGCACTCACACACACGCACATAAACAAACGCGCGCACGCAAGCATGTATCCGCACACACCAACACACATATACACACGCGCGCGTATACGTACTCACACACGCACACACACGCACGCACACACGCACACGCGCACACTCCCACCCACCCACCCACGCAAACACACGCGCACGCGCAAACGCTCATACACGCACACACACACACACAAACATAAACAAACGAGCGTGCACACACACACATAAACAAACGCGCGCGCATGCCCATACAAACACACAAACAAACGTGCGTGCACACACACACATAAACAAACGCGCGCGCATGCACATACATGCGCGCACGCATGCCACCCGCCCACGCACACACGCACACCCCCCACTCACGCACCCACGCACACATGCAGGCACACACACACACACACACACACACACACACACACACACACGAGCGCGCGTTCACACAAACACTCACACACAAAACACATACACACACTTAAACAAATGCACCCGCATGCACTCACACACACAGACATAAGCAAATGTGCGCACACACACACACGCTCACGCACCCGCCCACACACATACACACATACACACACGCGCGCACAAACACATACACGCGCACACGCACACGCACATGCACACGTAAATACACACACACACACACACACACACCCCACACGCACTGGCACACACACACACACGCGCACACGCACACATGTGCAGACACCCGCACGCGCGCACGCACGCACTCGCAGATGCACCACACTCTCACACACACACACACGCACACGCACACGCGCATATACGCACCCCCTCCACACACACGCACACCTACACGAACGCGCGTGCACAGACACACACACACAAAAACAAACGCACGTGCACACATACACAAAAATAAACGCGCGCGCATGCACTCACACACACACGCACATAAACAAAAGCACACACACGAATGCACACGCACGCACACATACACACACAGACACATGCAAATAAACAGACGCGCGAACACACACGCACGCACACACCTGCATATACCTCCACACACACGCACCCGCACAAACACACACATACACACACGCGCGCGCACGCACATACACCCACGCACACCTGCCCACTCAGGCACTCACACCCGCCGACTCATGAACTACAACACCCACGCACACACGTACACCCGCCCACTCATGCACTCAAGCACCCACGCACGCACGCAAGCACACACAAACACAAACGAGCGCGCGCACACTCACACGCTTACACACACAAAACACATACACACGCAAAAACAGACGCGCGCGCATGCCCTCCCGCACACGCACAAAAACAATCGCGCGCGCACGTATTCACACACACATACACACACACGCGCACGTATATATACGCACACACGCACACGCACACACACCACATTGGCACACACACACACACACACGTGCACACACACACACACCCGCACACACATGCACACCCGCACACACACGCGCGCATGCACTTACACACACGTACATAAACAAACGCGCGCACGCAAGCATGTATCCGCACACACCCACACATATATACACACGCGCGCGTATACGTACTCACACACGCACACACACGCACACGTACACCCACACGCACACACGCCATATTGGGACACACACATACGTGCACACGCGCACGTGCACACACATGTGTACACACACACCTGCACGTGCATACACAGACACACACACCCGCGCCCGTGCACTCACACACAAAAACAAACGCACGCGCATGCACTTCCACACACGCATATAAATAAACGCGCGCTCACACACGTACCCGTAAGCACGCACACACACGCACGCACATAAACAGACGCACGTGGAGACAAACACACACGCACGCAAGCACCCACGCACACACACCCACGCACACACACACGCACACACACGCACACGCGCACACTCCCACCCACCCACCCACGCAAACACACGCGCGCGCGCAAACGCTCATACACGCACACACACACACACAAACATAAACAAACAAGCGTGCACACACACACATAAAGAAACGTGCGCGCATGCACACACACACACACAAACAAACGTGCGTGCACACACACACAAATAAACAAACGCGCGCGCATGCACATACACGCGCGCACGCATGCCACCCGCCCACGCACACACGCACACCCCCCACTGACGCACCCACGCACACATGCAGGCACACACACACACACACGAGCGCGCGTTCACACAAACACTCACACACAAAACACATACACACACTTAAACAAATGCACGCGCATGCACTCACACACACAGACATAAACAAATGTGCGCACACAGACACACGCTCACACACCCGCCCACACACACACACATACACACACGCGCGCACAAACACATACACGCGCACACGCACACGCACATGCACACGTAAATACACACACACACACACACACACCCCACACGCACTGGCACACACACACACACGCACACGCACACATGTGCAGACACTCGCACGCGCGCACGCACGCACTCGCAGACGCACCACACTCTCACACACACACACGCACACGCACACGCGCATATACGCACCCCCTCCACACACACGCACACCCACACGAACGCGCGTGCACAGACACACACACAAAAACAAACGTGCGTGCACACATACACAAAAATAAACGCGTGCGCATGCACTCACACACACACGCACATAAACAAAAGCACGCACACGGATGCACACGCACGCACACATACACACACAGACACATGCAAATAAACAGACACGCAAACACACACACACGCACACACCTGCATATACCTCCACACACACGCACCCGCACACACACACACATATACACACGCGCGCGCACGCACATACACCCACGCATACACCCATGCACACACACGCGCGCATAACCACACACACATACACGCACCCGCGCAGACACACACGCAAACAAACGCGTGTGCCTACACACATAAAGAAACGCACACGCATGCACTCACAAGCACATGCACATAAACAAACACGCGCGCGCACACACGCGAGCGGGCTCACATACATCACTTAAACAAATGTGCGCGCATGCACTCACACACACACACACACCCACCCACGCACACACACACACACACATGCACGCATTAACACACATGCACACCCACGCACGCATGCACCCACCCACACACACACCACACTCGCATGCACGTACGCGCACTCACGCACGCACACCCACGTAGGCACGCACGCACGCGCGCTCACGCATACACATATAAATAAACACGCGCTCACACAGACACACACGCACCCACGCACGCACGCACGCGCTCACACGCACACCCACCAACCCACTCACGCACGCACGCACTCACACGCACACACATACACACACCCACCCACCCACCCACGCACACACACATGCTCGCACTAACACACACACACACACACACACACACACAAACAAACACGCGAACGCACATATACGCACACACACACACACACAAACAAGCGCGCGTGCACAAACACACACTCATACACACACTAACAAACGTGCGTGCACACACACATATAAACAAACGTGCACGCATGCACTCATAGACACACACACATAAACAAACGCGCGCGAACGCACGCACGCACCCATACGCACACAAACAGACACATCGACGCACACACGCACACCCGCCTTCTACATCACTCAAGCACCCACGCACGCAAGTAGGCACACACAAACACAAACGAGCGCATGCACACACACACACACACACACACACACACACACACATACAAAACACATACACACGCATAAACAAACGCGCGCGCATGCACTCGCACACACGCACATAAACAAACGCGCGCGCACGTGCGCATGTACCCGCACACACACGCGCGCGTATACCTACACACACACGCACACGCACACACGCGCAAACACACACCCACACACACACACACCACATTGGCACGCATACACACACACGCACGCACCCGCATGCGCACACACATTTGTACACACGCACGTACGCGCACAAGCACACACGTATATTCACACACACACACACACACACACACACACACACACACACACACCCGCACGTGCACACACACACACACACACACACACGAACACACACATGCACACACGCGCGTGCTCGGCCACACAAAAACAAACGCGAGCGCATGCACTTCCACACACGCAAATAAACAAAGGCGCGTGCACACACACATACGCGCAAGCACGCACCCGCACACACATCCACACACACACATAAACTGACGCACGCGCACACAATCATACACACACACACACGCAAGCACGCACGCACGCACACACACCCATGCACACACACACACCCATGCATACACACACACGCACGCGCGCGCGCGCACACGCTCATACACGCACACGCACACACACAAACATAAACAAACGAGCGTGCACACACACACATAAACGAACGCGTGCACATGCACACTCACACACACAAACAAACGTGCCTACACACACACATAAACAAACGCGCGCGCATGCAATCACACACGCACATAAACAAACGTGCACACTCACACACACACACGAGCGCGCGTGCACACAAACACTCACACACAAAACACATACACACTTAAACAAATGCGCGCGCATGCACTCACACACACACACACACACATACACACACACACACAAACACACATGCACACATTAACACGCAAACACTCACGGAGGCATGCACCCCCCCTCCCCCCCCCCCCACACCACACATTAACACACACACACCACAGACGCGCACACACGCACTCACCTGCACACACACAAACAAACAAACGCGCGTGCGCATACACAGTACATACACACATAAACAAACGCGCGCGCATGCACTCACACACACACACACACACACAAACAAATGCGCGCGCATGCACTTAAACGCACACACACACACAAACAAACGCACATGCACACACACACATATAAACAAACATGCGTGCACACACACACGCACGCACCCATACACACATACACACACACATCCGCACACGCCCGCCTGTCCGCCCGCCCACGCACGCACGCCTGCCCTCCGGTGGCCCGCCCACGCGTGCACACACACTAAAAAACACACATGCACGCACGCACGTCCGCGCACGCACACGCACACGCACGAACTTGCACACACAAACACACACACAAAAATAAACGCGCATGCACACACACACACACACACACAAACAAACATGCGCGCATGCACTCACGGACACACGAACGTAAACAAACGCGCGCGAACGCACGCACGCACTCGTACGCATACAAACACACACACCCATGCACGCACGCACACGCCCGTCCACGCTAGCACGCACGCAGGCACACAGAAACACAAACGAGCGCGCGCACACACACACACACTCACACAAACAAAACACATACACACGCATAAACAACCGCCCGCGCATGCACTCACACACATGCACGTAAACAACTGCGCGCGCACGCACTCATGTACCCGCACACACACACACACACACACGGGCGTCCGCGTATACATACACACACACGCACACGCACACACACGCACACACACACACCCATACGCACACACACCAAACTGGCACACAGACACACACACGTGCACACACACACACACGTGTACACACACACACACGTGCACGCACACACATACGCATGCACCCACACACACACACACATGCGTACACACGCACGTACATACACACACATGCACACACGCACGTGCGCACACACACACACCCGCACGTGCATACACACACACACACGCACACACACACACACACACGTACACACGCGCACGCACAGACACACAAAAACAAACGCGCGCGTATGCACTCACACACACGCATAAAAACAAACGCGCGCACACACACACATTCGCGCAAGCACGTACACGCACACACACACCCACACACACACACGCACATAAACAGACGCGCGAACACACAAACACACACACATGCACGCACTCAAGCAGGCACGAACACCCACCCATGCAAACATACGCACGCAGGATGCACGCACGCAAGCACGCACGCACACCCACCCACGCAAACGCACGCACGCGCACACACACTCATACAAGCACACACACACACACAAACATAAACAAACGAACGTGCACACACACATAAACAAACGCGCGCGCATGCGCACACACTCATACACGCACACACACACACACAAACATAAACAAACGTGCGTGCACACACATATAAACAAAAGCGCGCGCATGCACTCATAGGCACACGCATAGAAACAAACACACGCACACACACACAAGCGTGCATGCTCGCTCGCACACCTACTCACAGACACACACACACACACACACACACCCACGTACACACCCACACACGCATTCACGCATGCACGCCCTCCCGCCCGGCCGCCCATGCACGCCCGCCCGCCCTCCCTCTTGCCCACCCATGCACAGAAGCACGCAGGCACACACACACACCACACCACACTCGCACGTACGCACACACACACACACACACATACATACACGCACCTGCACACACACACACACACAAACAAACGCGCGCGCACACACACACACACACATAAACAAACGCACGCGCATGCATTCACTCACACACACACAAACACACACACACACACACAAACACACACACACACACACGCGAGCGTGCGCGCATGCCCGCCGCCCACACACGCGCGCACCCCCCCCCCCCCCCGCACGCACTCACGCACGCAGGCACACACACACACACAAACGAGCGCGCGCGCACACAAGCACTCACACACAAAACACATACACACACTTAAACAAATTGGCGCGCATGCACACACACACACACACATAAACAAATGCACGCACACACACACACTCACGCACCGGCACACACACACACACACATACACACACGTGCGCACATACAAACACACGACCACACGCACACGTACACGCACACACACATCCACACACCCAAACGCACTCGCACACACACACGCACACGCACACATGTTTAGACACCCGCACGCGCGCAAGCACGCCAACGCCAACACACGCACACATACACACACACACATGCGCAAATAAACAGACTCGCACACACACACACACACAAACCCCCACGCACACGCACGCACGCACACACAGACATACACAGACACACGTGCATACATGCACGCACACACACCTCACACATACACCCACCCACACGCACGCGCACGCACGCACACACACACACACAAATAAACGTGCGTGCATGCACTCACAAACACATGCACATAAACAAACACGCACACACACACACACAAACAAACGCGCATGCATACACTCACACACACACGCAAATAAACAAACGCGCGTGCATGAACTCACAGACACATGCACAAAAACAAACGCGCGTGCATGCACCCACACACACACGCAAACACACATGCACACACTAACACACAAATTCACACGCAGACACACAAACGTGTGTGCACAAACGCACAAAAACAAACGCGCACACGCACACACACGTGCCCACGCACGCGTACAGGCACACACACACGCGCTCAGACACTCACACGCTCACGTATCCGCACACACACACACACACGCATATACACACACGCGCGCATACACACACACGTACACGCACACACACACCAACACACCCACACACACTCGCACACACACCATACTGACACACGCACACGCACACACACATATGTGCACACACCACACGCGCCCACGCACACACTCGCAGACACACCACACTCACACACACATACACACGCACGAACACGCGCACGCACACACACACACACACACACACGCACCCGCACACACACACACAAATAAACGCGTGCACACACACACACAAAAAAAAACAAATGCGCGTGCACGTACTTACACACACACACACACATAAACAAACGCGTGCGTGCACACTCATACACGCACACGCACGCACACAGACGCACACATTTACGCGCAAGCACACACACAACCGCAAACAAACGCGCAAGCACGCACGCACACACACCCAGACACACACATACACACACAGACAAACACACACACACACGCAAATAAACAGACGCGCACACACACACACACACGCACGCACATACACATACACCCACGCACAGGTAAGCGCGCACACACACACATACAGACACGCGCGCGCACGCACAAACACCCACACATACACCCACGCACACGCATGCACGCACACACACACACACACCCATGCACCCGCGCACACACACACACAAACAAATGCACGTGACTATACACATAAATAAACGTGCGCGCATGCACTCGCAGACACATGCATATAAACAAACACGCATACACACAACCACACGCGCGCGCGCATTCACGCACACCCACACACCCTCTCACGCACACATACACACACACACACACACCCACGCACGCATGCACTCACACACACACCCACCCACGCACACACACACCCACACACACACACACGCACACACACACACGCACACACACGCACACACACACACACACACACACACACACATGCACGTATTAACACACCCACCCACACCCACGCACGGATGCACCCACACATACACACCACACTCGCATGTACGCACACACACTCACGCACACCCGCGCACGCGCACACGCAGTCACACACACAGCCACCCACGCACGCACACACATACACACACACACACCCACACACATACACACACCCACACACCCACCAACCCACTCACGCACGCAAGCACACACGCGCACACACACACACACACACACACACACACACATACACGCATACACACATGCACGCACTAACACACACACACGCGCACAAATAAACGCTCGTGCACAAACGCACAAAAACAAACACGCGCACACACATACACGCATACACACGCACCCACGCACGCGCTCAGGCACACACACACACGCGTGCACACCCACATGCTCACGTACCCGCACACACACACACATATAAACACACGAGCGCATACGCACACACGCACACACGCACACACACGCGCACACGTACACCCACACACACACCCACACACACTCGCACACACACCATACTGACACACGCACACGCACATACACACATGTGCAAACACCCGCACGCGCCCACGCACGCACTCATAGACACACCACACTCACCACACACACACACACGCAAGCACATGCGCACGCGCACGCGCACACACACACACAAACAGAAACGCACCCGCACACACACACGCACATAAACAAACGCGTGCGTGCACACTCATACACGCACACGCACGCACACATACACGCGCAAGCACACACACAGACGCAAACAAACGCGCAAGCACGCACGCGCACACACACACACAGAAGCACACATACACACACACACAGACGCAAATAAACAGACGCGCGCGCACACACACGCATGCACGCACACACACACACACATACTCCCACGCACACGCAAGCGTGCACACACACACACACATACAAACACGTGCGCGCAAGCATGCACGCACACACACCCACACATACACCCACGCATACGCACGCGCGCGCACACACCCACACACACCCATGCACCCGCGCGCACACACATACACAAACAAACGCGCGTGAATATACACATAACCAAACGCGCGCGCATGCACTCGCAGACACATGCATATAAACAAACATGCACACACACAAACACACGCGCGCACGCACACACGCGCACCCCCACGCACGCTCTCACGCACACATACACACACACACACACACGCACGCACACACTCACACATACACCCACCCACGAACACACGCACACACACACACACATCCACACACGCACGCACACACACGCACATATATACACACACACACACACGCACACACACATGCACGCATTAACACACACACACACACACACGCATGCATGCACCCACACATACACACCATATTCGCAGGCACGCACATGCACTCACGCACGCACGCACACCCATACACGCACGCACGCACACCCGCACTCACACACACACCCACCCACGCACGCATGCACACACATACACACACACACCCATGCACACACACACACATACACACACCCACGCACCCACCAAATCATCCACGCACGCAAGCACACACACGCACACACACACACACGCGCACACACACACACACACCCACGCACACACACACACACACACACATGCACCCACTAACACACACACACGTGCACACAAACAAACACGCGTGCACAAACCCATAAAAACAAACGCGCACAGGCACATACACGCATACACACGCACGCACGCATGCACGCAGGCACACGCGCACACGCGCACACACCCACATGCTCACGTACCCGCACATACACACACATACACATATAAACACACGAGCGCATACACACACACGCACACACGCACACGCACGCGCACACCTACACGCATACACACACACCCACACACACTCGCACACACACCATACTGACACACACACACACACACGCACACATGTACACACACCCGCACGCGCGCACTCACAGACGCACCACACTCACGCACACACACACACACGCACACGTACAAACAAATGCACAAGCACACGCACACACACAAACAAACACAGGCACACACACGCGCGCACACGTACGCACACACACAAACAAACGCGCGTGACTATCCACATAAACAAACGCGCGTGCATGCACTCAGAGACACATGCATATAAACAAACACGCACACATACAACCACACGCGCGCGCACAAGCACACACACGTACACTCGCACGCACACATACACACACACACACACACCCACGCACGCACGCACTCACACATACACACCCACGCACGCACACACACACCCACACACCCACCCAGGCACGCACGCACACACCCGCACACATATATACACACACACACACACATGCACGAATTAACACACACCCACACCCACGCACGCATGCCCCCCTACACACACACACCCACACACACACACACCACACTCGTGTGCATGCACCCTCACTCACGCAGGCACACACACACATCCACCCTCGCACGCACGCATTCACACACACACTCAGCTACGCACGCACGCATGCAGACACGCACACACACACACACGCACGCACGCACACACAGACACACACACACACACACACACACACACACCCATGCACACACACATGCACTCATTAACACACAAACACACACACACGCCCACTTGCACCCACCCACACACACACACACACACACACACACACACACCACACATCCATGCACGCGCACGCACGCACCCGCACACATACACATAAAAAAACGTGCACGCATGCACTCACACACACACACACACAAACAAACGTGCGCGCATGCACTTAAACACACATACACAAAAACAAACGCGCATGCATACACACATAAATTAACGCGCGCGCATGCTCTCACAGACACATGCACATAAACAAACTTGCGCGCACACACACACACACACGCACACACACACACACACACACACACACGCACACACACACACCCGCACACGCCCACCTGCCTGCCCGCCCACGCATGCACGCCTGTCCTCCCGCAGGCCCGCCCACGTGTGCACACACACACAAAAACACACACGCACGCACGCACGTCCACTCACGCACTCGTGCACGCGCGCACACACTCACACACACACACACACACACAGAATCGCACACACAAACACACACATACACACATACACACACAAACAAGCGCGCATGCACACACACACACACACACACACATAAACAAACGTGCGCACATGCACTCACAGACACACGCATATAAACAAACCTGCACGAACACACGCACGCATCCATACGCACACAAACACACACATCCACGCACGCACACACCCGTCCACGCCAGCACACACGCACGCACACCCGCCCACTACATCACTCAAGCACCCACGCACGCACGCAGGCACACACAAACACAACCGAGAGCGCGCACACACGATCACACACTCACGCACACAAAACACATACACACAAATAAACAAATGCGTGCGCATGCGCATACACACACATATCAACAAACGCGCGCGCGCGCATATTCCCGCATACACATACACACATACACACCCGCGCATGTATACATACACACACACACGCGCACACACACACACACACCACATAGGCACACACAACCACACACGTGCATACACACATGCACGCACCCGCACACACACACACGCACACACATGCGTACACACGCACGTACGCACACACACACACACACACACACACACACAGACACACACCCGCATGTGCACACAAACACACACACGCGCGTGCGTGCGTGCACACAAACCCAGAAACAAACGCGCGCATGCACTCACACACACGCACATAAACAAACGTGCGTGCACAAACGCATACGCGCAAGCTCGCACACGCACGCACACCCGCGCACACCCATGCACGCACATAAACAGACGCACGCGCATACAAACACAAACGCATGCACGCACGCACACCCACACACACACACACATACAGGCGCGCGCACACGCTCATACACGCACACACACACACACACACAAATAAACGTGCGTGCACACACACATAAACAAACATGCACATGCACTCACAGACGCACGCACATAAACAAACGCACGCGCGCGCACACAGGCGTGCACACTCGCTCGCACACATACGCACAGACACACACACACCCACCCACCTACCCACGCACGCACACACATGCCAGCCCACCCGCCCGCTCACGCATTTACGCATGCACGCCCTCCCGCCCGGCCTCCCACGCAAGCACGCCCGCCCTCCCTCCTGCCCACCCACGCACACAAGCACGTAGACGCACACACATACACACCATACCACACTCGTACGTACGCACACACACGCGCACACATACACACACACACACTCACACACCTATGCACTCACATATGCACGCATTAACACACACACACACACATGCACCCACCCAACCACACACATACACCCCCACACACCATACATCCATGCACGCGCACACATGCACTCACACACACACACAAAAAAAATAAACGCTCGTGCGCACACACGTACATACACATGAAAAAACGTGCACGCATGCACTCACACACACACACACACAAACAAACGTGCGCGCATGCACTTAAACACACACACAAAAACAAACGCGCGTGCACACACACACATAAATAAACGCAAGCGCATGCACTCACATACACACGCACATAAACAAACTTGCGCACACACACACACACACGCACGCACGCACACACACGGACACACACACACACACATACCCGCACACGCCCGCCTGCCCGCCCGCCCATGCATGCACGCCTGTCCTCCCGCAGGCCCGCCCACGTGTGCACGCATACACAAAAATACATACGCACGCACGCCCGCACTCGTGCACGTGCGCACACACTCACACACACACACACACACACACAGAATCGCACACACAAACACACACATACACACACAAACAAACGCGTGCACACACACACACACACATAAACAAATACGCACGAACGCACACACGCACCCATACGTACACAAACACACACATCCACGCACGCACACGCCCGTCCACGCCAGCACGCACGCACACCCGCCCACTACATCACTAAAGCACCCACGCACGCACGCAGGCACACACAAACACAAACGAGTGCGCGCACGCACACGAACACACACTCACGCACACAAAACACATACACACAAATAAACAAACGCGTGCGCATGCGCTCACACACACACACATCAACAAACGCGCGCGCACGCGCGTATTTACCCGCATACACACACACACACATACACATACGCGCGCGTATACGTACACACACAGGCACACACACACCCACACGCACACACACCACATAGGCACACACACACACACGTGCACACACACATGCACGCACCCGCACACACATACACACGCACACACATGCGTACAAACGCACGTACGCACACACACACACACACACACGCACATACACATGTACACACACACACACACACACACACACACACTTGCACGTGCACACACACACACACACACACACAAACACACGCGCGTGCGTGCACACAAACACAAAAACAAACGTGCGCGCATGCACTCACGCACACTCACATAAATAAACGTGCGCGCACAAACGCATACGCACAAGCTCGCACAAGCACGCACACCCGCGCACACCCTTGCACGCACATAAACAGACGCGCGCGCACACAATCATAAATGCATGCACACACACACACCCACGCACACACACGCACACACGCACGCACATACGCACATACGCGCACACGCATACACACTCACCCACCCACCCACGCACACACACACACACAGGCGCGCGCACACGCTCATACACACACACACACACACACACAAACATAAACAAACGAGCGTGTATACACACACATAAACAAACACACGCGCATGAACCCACACACACACACACACACAAATAAACGTGCGTGCACACACACATAAACAAACGTGCGCATGCATTCACAGACACACGCACATAAAAAAACGCACGCGCGCACACACAGGCGTGCACACTTGCTCGCACACATACGCACAGACACACACACACACACACATCCACCTACCCACGCACGCACACGTCAGCCCACCCGCCCGCTCACGCATTCACGTATGCCCGCCCTCCCTCTCGGCCGCCCACGCACGCCCGCCCTCCCTCCTGCCCACCCACGCACACAAGCACGTAGACGCACACACATACACACCATACCACAATTGCACGTACGCACACACACGCGCACACATACATACACACACGCACTCGCACACACACATACATAAACAAACGCGCGTGCACACACACACATAAACAAACGCACGCGCATGCACTCACTCACACACACACAAACAAACGGGCGTGCACGCAAGCACACACATAAATAAACGTGCACGCATGCACTCACAGACACACGCACATAAACAAACGCGCTCACACAGACATGCGCGTGCACGCGCGCACGCACACCCCCCCACGCACGCACTCACGCACCCACGCACAGGCACACACACACACACACACATACATACACGAGCGCGCGCACACTTAAACACATACACACACTTAAACAAATGCACGTGCATGCACTCACACACATACAGACATAAACAAATGCACACACACACACACACACACACGCTCACCCACCCGCACACACACAAACACACGCGCACACATACAAACACACGCGCACAGGCACATGCACACGTACACGCGCACACACACCCACTCACCCACACGCACTCGCACACACACCACACTGGAACACATACACACACACGCACACATGTGTAGAAACCCGCACGCGCGCACCCACGCACTCGCAGACACACCACACTCTCTCTCACACACACACACACACACACACACACGCACACGAACACGCGCATATACGCACCCGCACATACACACACACACACAAACGCGCGTGCACACAATCACAAAAATAAACGCGCGCGCATGCACTCACACACACACACACACATAAACAAACGTGCGCACAAACACACATACGCGCAAGCACGCACACTCATGCACACCCATGCACTCACATAAACAGACGCGTGCGCACACAAACTCACCCACATGCACGCACGCGAGCATGCACGCACGCACACCCACGCACACACACACACACGCACGCACGCACACCCACACACGAACTCACCCATCCAACCACGCACACACACACACACACACACGCGCACACGCACACACACACACACATAAATAAACGAGCACGCAAACACACACATAAAGAAACGCACGCGCATGCATACACATACACACAAATAAACGTGCGTGCACACACACATAAACAAACGCGCGCGCATGCACTCACAGACACACGCACATAAACAAACGCATGCGCGCACACACAGGCGCCCACGCTCTCTCGCATACATACGCACAGACACACACAAACACACATCCACCTACCCACGCACGCACACGTCAGCCCACCTGCCCGCTCACGCATTCACGCATGCACGCCCTCCCTCCCGGCCGCCCACGCCCGCCCTCCCTCCTGCCCACCCACGCACACAAGCACGTAGACGCACACACATACACACCATACCACACTCGCACGTAAGCACACACACGCGCACACATACATACACAGACGCACCCGCACACACACATACATAAACAAACGCGCGTGCACACACACACACACATAAACAAACGCACGCGCATGCACTCACTCACACACACACACACACAAACAAACGCGCGTGCACACACGCACACACATAAACAAACGTGCGCGCATGCACTCACAGACACACGCACATAAACAAACGCGCTCACACAGACATGCGCGTACACGTACGCACACCCACGCACACACACGCACGCACGCACACACACACACGAACTCACCCATCCACCCACGCACACACACACACACACGCGCACACGCTCATACACGCGCACACACACACACACATAAATAAACGAGCATGCAAACACACACACATAAAGAAACGCACGCGCATGCACACAAATACACACAAATAAACGTGCGTGCACACACACATAAACAAACGCGCGCGCATGCACTCACAGACACACGCACATAAACAAACGCACGCGCGCACACACAGGCGCCCACGCTCTCTCGCACATATACGCACAGACACACACACACACACACACACACACACACACACACCCACACGCACACACCAGCCCACCCGCCCGCTCACGCATTCACACATGCACGCCCTCCCGCCTGGCCGCCCACGCACGCACGCCCGCCCTCCCTCCTGCCCTCCCACGCACACAAGCACGCAGGCGCACACAAACACACAACATACCACACTCGCACGTACGCACACACACGCACACACATACATACACACACACGCACCCGCACACACACATAAACAAACGCGCGTGCACACATACACACATCAACAAACGCACGTGCACGCACTCACTCACTCACACACACACACATAAACAAACGCGCGTGCACACACACACACACACACATAAATAAACGTGCGCGCATGCACTCACAGACACAAGCACATAAACAAACACGCTCATACAGACACGCGCTCACACAGACACACACGCACACCCCCATGCACGCACTCACTCACCCACGCACACACGCAGGCACACACACTCACTCACACACATACACAAACACGAGCGCGCGCACATGCACTCACGCACACACAGACATAAAGAAATGCGCGCATACACACACATGCTCACACACCCGCACACACACACACGCGCACACACACACACACACGCATATGTACACGCCCGCACACACCCACACACCCACACGCACTCGCACACACACCACACTGGCACATACACACGCACACATGTGCAGACACCCGCACGCGCGCACCCACACACTCGCTGACACAGCACACTCTCTCACACACACACGCGCACACGTGCATATACGCACCCGCACACACACACACACACACTCATACAAACGTGCATGCACACACACACACACACAAACAAACGCGCGTGCACACACACAAAAATAAACGCGCGCGCATGCACTCACACACACAAACACACATAAAAAACGAGCGCGCGCACACTTATGCGCACAAGCACGCGCACGCACGCACACACACACACATACGTACACACACTCACGCAAATAAACAGACGCGCGCAAACACACACATACACACACACACGCACATACCCCCACGCACACATATACACACGCGCACGCACACATGCACTCACGCACACACATCCACGCATACACCCACGCACACGCACGCGTGCACACACACACACGCACTCGTGCATACACACACAAAAAAATGTGCGTGACTAAACACATAAACAAACGCGCGTGCATGCCCTCACAGACACATGCACATAAACAAACACGCGCACACATACGCGCGCGCACGTACACACACCCACGCACGCACGCACACTCACACCCACCCACCCACCCACGCACACACACATGCACGCATTAACAAACACGCACACCCACACACGCATGCACCCACCCACACACATGCCACACTCGCATGCATGCATGCACACCCACACACGCACGCACGTGCTCTCACGCACGCACGCACGCGCTCTCACGCACGCAGGCACACGCACCAGCGCACACACACACACACAAACAAACATGCGTGAACACATATATAAACTAACGCGCGCGCATGCACTCACACACACACGCACATAAAAAGACACGCGCGCACACACACACGCACACCCAC
The DNA here is from genome assembly GCA_963859935.3 of Lathyrus sativus. Classification (NCBI taxonomy): domain Eukaryota; kingdom Viridiplantae; phylum Streptophyta; class Magnoliopsida; order Fabales; family Fabaceae; genus Lathyrus; species Lathyrus sativus. Next base: position 794,406 of record CAWUDS030001563.1, read on the forward strand.
TCACGCACACACACCAACCCACCCACGCACACACACATGCACCCACTAACACACACACACACACACACACACACAAACAAACTCGCGTGCACAAACACACAAAAACAAACGCGCGCACGCACATACACGCGAAATGCACCCACGCACGCAAGCATACACGCGCACACCCACACACGCTCACGTACCCGCACACACACACATATACACACGCGCGCATGCAAACACACACGCGCATACGCACACGCAAGCGCACACGTACACGCACACACACACACACACCCATACACACTCGCACACATACCATACTGACACACACACACACACGCACACAAGCAAACATGTGCACACACCCGCACGCGCGCACACACGCTCTCGCGGACACACCACACTCACACACACACGTACGCACACGCGCACGCACACACATAAACAAACACACCCGCACACACACACACACACACACAAACAAACGTGCATGCACACACGCACAAAAGTAAACGCGCACGCATGCATTCACACACAAACGGAAATAAACAAACGCGCGCACACACACTCACACACGCACACACACGCACACAGACGCACACATACATCCGCAAGCATACACACAGACGCAAACAAACGCGCAAGCATGCACACACACACAGACGCACATACATACACACACACACACACAGACGCAAATGAACAGACGTGCGCGCACACAGACACACACATACACCCACACACACGCACGTGCACACATGCGCACACACACACACACATAAAACACACGCGCGCGCACGCGTGCACGCACGCACACCCCCCCATACACCCACACACATGCACAAACAAACACGCGTGACTATACACATAAACAAACGCATGCGCATGCACTCACAAACACATGCATATAAACAAACACGCAAACACACACACCCGCTCACACACGCACACACACCCACGCACGCACACATACAAACACACACGCACGCACGCACTCACACACACATCCACCCACGCACGCACGCACACACACACCCACCCACCCGCGCACGCACGCACGCACACGCACACACACACACACACACACACACACGCACACACACATGCAAGCATTAACACACAGACACACACACATACACCCATACACGCATGCACCCACACACACACACCCACACACACACCACACTCGCATGCACACACACGCATTCACGCCTGCACGCACACCCACACGCACACGCACGCTCACCCGCTCACGCATGCACACACTCACACGTACGCACACACACACACACCCACGCACGCACGCACATACACTCACACACACACACACACCCACGCACACATATACACACAGACACCCACCTACCCACGCACACACACATGCATGCATTAACACACACACACACACACACACACACACGCATGCACCGCCCCCCCACCCCCCACACACACACACCACTCACATGCACGCGCACGCATGCACACACTTGCACGCACACACACACACACAAAAACAAAAGCGCGTGCGCATACACGCACACACACATAAACAAATGCGCATGCATGCATTCACACACACACACACACACACACAAACACAAACAAACGCGCGTACACACACACACAAACAAACACGCGTACACACACACATTCAAATAAACGCGCGCGCATGCACTCACAGACACACGCACATAAACAAATGCACTCGCCGAAACACACGCGCGCACGCACGCGGGCACACACACACACACATACACACACACACACTCACACCGACCCACCAGCACACGCCCGCCCGCCCACGCAACCACGCGCACGTACGCACCCATGCGCAGGCACACACGCACCCACGCACATACATACACACACACACCCACACACAAATACACAGAGATACACACACACACACACATAAACAAACGCGCGTGCACACACTCACTTAAACAAACACGTGCACATGCAGTCACAAACACACACACATAAACAAACGCGCGCACAAACACGCACGCGCCCCCCCCCCCCCCCTCCACACACACACACACCCCTCGCACGCACACACAAACACACACACACACACACACTCACCCATGCATGCACATAAACAAGCACACACACACACCCACACACACACACACACACACATGCAAACACGCGCACACACTCACCCACCCACCCACACGCATACAAACAAACATGCATGCACACACACACATAAACAAACGCGGGCGCATGCACTCACATACACACGCACATAAACAGACGCACACACATACACACACACGCGCGTGCACGCACAATCACACACATATGCACAGACACACACACACGCACGCCAACCCACGCGCCCGCCTAAGCACTCACGCATGCCCGCCCTCCCTCCCGCACATCCACCTACGCGCATGCACGCACACACACACACACACACACACACGCACAAACAAATGTGCGTGCACACACACACACAAAAACAAACGTGCCCGCATGCACTCACTCACACACGCACATAAACAAATGCGCGTGCAAGCACGCACACACACACACACACACAGACACGCACACATGCGCATACACACACACAACCACGCACGCACATAAGCAAACGTGCGCGCACACACACAATTACACACGCACGCACACACACACACACAGACACCCACGCACACGCACGCACGCCCGCACACAGACACACCCATACACAAACGCTCTGTCACACACACACAACCACGCACGCACGGGAGCACTCACACACGCACACGCAAACACGCATGCACCCGCGCTCACACACACAGACAAAGGCGCGTGAACACACAAAAAACAAACGCGCGCGCATGCACTCACAAAAACACGCACATAAACAAACATGCGGCACACCCACGCACACACACATGCAGTCACACACTCACCCACCCACCCACTCACGCACACACACACACATGCACACACATACACACACACCCTCCCACGCACACACACACACACACACATGCAAGCACTAATACACACACACAAACAAACGCGCGTGCACACACGCACAAAAACAAACGCGCATGCACACACACACAAAAATAAACGCGCGCGCATGCCCTCACACACACACAAACAAACGCGCA
>CAWUDS030001564.1:0-25000 GCA_963859935.3 Lathyrus sativus
GACGAAAGCATCAGCCAACTCTTTCCAACTTCCGATCTGTGCAGGCTCTAGTCCCATGTACCATTCCAGCGATGGTCCTGACAAACTATCTTGAAAAAAATGCATAAGCATCTTCTCATCGTCAGAGTAAGCAGACATCCTCCGGTAATATGAACGCACATGAACCCGTGGGCATGTATCCCATTTATATTTATCGAAAGTGGGAGCTTTGAACTTCAATGGCATCCTCAGCCCAGGAACCAGCCCCATGGTAGCCATGTCCAAACCTGCAGAATTTTGATTGGCTATACCTCTTATCTGTTCCTCCAGCATTTTAATCCTCCGATCATTATCAGTGGGACCCTCAAACCCATGCCCTGCCCAGAAAAGGCATCTTCCTGACGATCTCTGTCCCAATACGGACCCTCATTACCATACCCGTCATAAGCAGCATTACGACCATGACCATGACCACTTTGGAAAAACCTGGGGTCATACCTTAGATTGCCGAGCTCTTGATTAGCAGCCGCTGTCCCAAAGCTAGTATTGAAAGGACCCATCCCAGCACCATTGGTATTCACATTGCCAAACCCAGCATTGTCGTAGCCATTATTACCATAACCTTGATTGTTATCACCAAACCCTCTGTTGCCGAAGCCCTGATTATTAAAGCCATTATTGCCATCCTGATTGCCAAAGCCAAAACCCTGATTGTTGTCACCGAAACCAGTATTGATACCAACATTCCTGTTGGTTTCCACGTTCCCATTGCCATTGTCAGCATTTCTGTTACCAGCGTTGCCGTTGCCATTGCCGGTACCGGTCTCACCAGCATTTGGTATCACTTCCTCCATGCGAGGGGTCTCAACACAAACAGAGTTATATTCAGTATTACCAGCCGCTCGCGCCAGCAGCGGTTGCACCAGAGTTTGAAGATGTTCCTGGCCCTTGGCCACAGCCTCCATAGTCTGCATGAATTGGGCCAATCTAACCCGGATCTCCTGCATCTCAGATTGTACCTGGTCCATGATCTTCTTACTGTTGCTTCTTGTAGCGTACCGGTGAGTTCTCTGTTCGTCAATCTTGAAACAACCTGAAAGACGTAGGAGATAAGATTCGAGCTCAAAAAAAGGTACCTGTCATGCAATATGAAGATGCAAATGCACACATGTAAATATGCAACAGGTTAATTCCCCCCCCCCCCCCCAATTCTAGTTCCGGAGCAGAAGCCATAACGATAATGGAGTCTCAAGTAAGCAAGCGCGGAATCAGAAACCTCATACATAAATAAATGCCAAGAGGCAAAGTACAAAGGTAAAACCGAATACAACTGAAAAGACCTCGGCCAATAAGCCTGGCGATGGTCAAAATACAAGCATGACTAACATACTACAAGAGAAACACAAAGATAAATCAGGACGGATGGCGCGCCCGAACATCTCCCAATAGCCTCAATGTCTCTGGATGACCTGGTCTGGAGAGCAATTCCTGTATCAGTAATGCATGTTGCCTAACAGTGGATCTCAGCTTTTTGGCGTTCTCTACACAGGCTCCCTTGCCAAAACACTCATCAAGCCTGCATCTCTTGAAGCCAGCCTTCAGTTTACAACCCCTCGTTTCTTTGACCATGTTTCTCACTCTAAACTCAGCGTCACGTCTAAGAGATGCCTCTTCAGCAATCTTCGCATCCTTAGCGCTGAGCTGCTCCGCTAACTGGGAAATCTGAAGCTTCAACTCATCTTCACGCTCCTTCCGGCTATTAAGCATGGCATTCCACAAAAATTCCCATTTGGAAAGTCGAGAATAAGCCTTATTCAGAAGCTCTTTCTTAGTAGCAAGCACACTACTAACACCATTCAGGGCTACTCCCACCTTCTCTCTCCTGCTGGTTTCTTCAGTCAAATCTGAACCCAACCTATTAATCATCTCAATCTGCTTCTTCAAGGTGAAAGTTGCCTCACTCTTCTCATGCCGAAGCTGGAAAATCTATTTTTCTAACTCTTCATTCGCTCTTTGCAACTCTTCCTTTTCAGCCAGCAGCTTGTTATACTTCTCAATCTCTACTGAAGTAGGTTCCTCAATCACCGGAGGACATAAAGGTTCTGCAGCAGGATATGGCATCAAAGAAGTCCTAACTCTCTCATGGATCCAGAGCCGATAAGGATTATAAGCTCGACTGTCACTCTTGCCAAGCAATGTCTTTCCTCTTCTGTGAATATTACCCCAAGCATGCCTCAATCTGACTAAAACATCTTCGTCTAATAAACCCGTGAGATACAGATATTCCTGTATCTCGTCTTCAACCGGAGAGTCCCTCAAAGCATAGCCAAACTGTCTCACAAGAAGAGAAGGGTTATAGTTAATACAACCTTTCCGTCCAATCAAAGGAACGTTCGGAAAGCCACTGCAACTATATATAATATTCACTCCGAGCAGGTTCCGATTAAACCAAACAATGTTCTCAGCACACAATCCCATCAATATGGAAGACCAATCTAAAGTACCAGCAGTATCAACAAAAGGTCCCGTCTTAGGAAGATGTCCCTGAAACCACCTGTATATAAGAGGTACACAGCAAGAAACATTCTTTCCCTGACGCTTCTCATTCTTATAGTGAATAGAATGATAAACGTCACCCAAGAGAGTAGGCCCCGGATCCTTCGAGGCAAGAATAAAGAAAGCATCTGAGTCAACAAAATCAGGCAAGTTAGGGAACAATACAATCCCATAAATGCAAACAGCCAGAATAGCATTGAAGACAATCCAACATCCATCCTTCGCACACTGCGTAGCCTTCTCAACCAAGCAAGAAAGATGAAAACCATAAAAATCGTTCAGCTTGACCAAACCTCCGGGGAACTCAGAAGCATCTAAACTGACAATCTCAGCAAGCTTAGCCAACTCAGGCTCAGTATCCTCGTGAATAAAAGGCATCTGATCTAACACAGGAACTCATAACATATCAGAATACTCCTCCAAAGTAGGGGCCAAAATAAAATTAGGGAACAAGAAGCATCTCAACTGAGGCTCGTAAAATTGCATCAAGGTATACAATCCAGTCATCTCAAACACAGAAGGTATGCACAACAAACTGAGCAGTTTCCCATAAGACTCTTTAAACTCAGCTCTCACTCTCTGATCTGTGATGCGTGTTTTTCGCAAGTGTACGAATCACGTCAAAGTAATATAAAAGATTATCGAATCCACAGAGACCAAGTGTCAATCTATCGTACCTGTTGTTATGGTGTTTATCTAAGGCAACTATTTTTAAGGGTTTTAGTAAGGGTGCAATGGTAAATAAAATTATAATTTTAAATAATAAATAAAAGACAGGCTCGAATGTAATTCACGTAATCAATGATAATCCAGTACTTGTTAATGGAACTACTTATGGGCAATGTTTTCTCCTTTGAAAAGAACTAATTTAACAGGAACTGTCGCTTTCGCGTATTCAGAACCGAGTTGTACTCTCTAATCAACCCCTCCTATTGTCACGGATAAAAAGGTGCGTACTGCGTTAGAGTAGTAAACCTATTTTTAAGAAATATAGTTTCTTAACAAAGTTGAAAAGTATTTTAACCTGGACTTCTTAGCAAAAAGAGGTTCTTATGAACCAGACTCTAAATCTCATAACGCGTCCGAAAATCGTTTTAAAATCTCTTTTCTTTTTAATCTAAAAACTCCTAATGAACTATACAAAGCGCTTTTGGCTGTTTTTGAAATAGTTAAAAACAATTACTTGAATTGAAAGATAAAATAGCCCTTAGGTGTTTCCACGAACAATTATACTGATTACTGGTTTAATTACGATCCTTACATTCTAACCTTTATGGGATTAGTTAGACATGATAAAGTAAATATTCTTTTTATAGTTTTTCATATGATTAATTTAAAGCGAGTGCGGGAAGTAAACAAAGTAAATGTGCGAGTGCGGGAAGTAAACAAAGTAAATGTGCGAGTGCGGGAAATAAACAAAGTAAATGTGCGAGTGCGGGAAATAAACAAAGTAAAGTGCGAGAAAATAAATAAAATTAAAGCAATGCGGAAAAATAAAATACTAACTGGAATTAAAATGGCGGCAGGATTAACTTCCTCCAGAGTGCTCCAAAACTCGAACCACAGACAGATTACAGACTCGATCACTCGATTGCAGAGGCACCCCGATGTGGAATGGCAACTGCTTTATAACTGATATATGCCTAGAGAATTCTAATTCTGGATGAAGAAAAACGAAAATCTAAGGTCCTATTTATAGTAAAAACTGAAAGCATGAAATGACCGGGACGCCCCTCCACTAAAAAGTGGAGGTTATGAAATTTTGCCTTGTGGCGCCCGCCACAAGGTCATGGCGCCCGCCATGGTCCCTACAGGGGATGATGGAGTGGGGATCGTGGGTCTTGGAGGTTGAGGAGTGGTCTTGAGACGTGGCCACGTCATGGCTAACCCCATGGCGCCCGCCATGGTGGGTGCCGCAAGTGCAAAATGCTGAATTTCTAGGTTTTCGTCCGTTTTCACTCCTTTTTCGCTCCTTTTCCCGATTCAAGCTCCGATTATTATAAAAACCTGAAAACATAAGAAAACAAAGCAATAACAAAGCAAAACAACAATAAAAGCTAAGAATGCATGTGAAATCGGAGTCAGAAATACGGTGAATTTTAGTGTGATCAAATTCTCCCACACTTAAACCTTTGCTTGTCCTCAAGCAAACATTAAAGCTTAAGAAAATATGGTGTCAACACTTGTCTTTGGGCTAAAGGGATTCTAAGTTCAAGTCAGGATGCAGTGACAGATACTAACTAAGTGAACCAAGGGTACCATAGTAACACAAACACAAACTTCAATCCTATATTAACCACTCCATGTCATCCCACGATACCTAGGCCTATCTTCTCATCTTTTTGTGTCCTTTTCATTCAGGCGCAATCACATTAAGCCCGTTATCCGTACATGCTTCATAGTAGAGTGACCGGTTAGTGATTCTGATCCATAACATAAGGTTTCTGGCACATAAGCATGTGTAAACCTGTTTTTATTTCGCCTAAATGTAGCTGCGGGGTATCGGATCGTAATCCGCCCTACCAAGTTCAGTGCCAGATACCTCTGAACCAACTAACAATAGGTGACTTGCAATTTTTTTTCTTTTTGTGGCAAAAATTTTTTTCTTCTCTTTTTTCGGTTTAAATGACTTTGTGAGGGTCACCTATACCAGAGTTTGCCTTTTTTTTTTCTTTTTTTTTTTATTAGCACTGGATCATTCACTTATATTCATCGACCCCCTACGTAGAGTATGCTTAGGCCGGAGCTGACTGCTAAAATAAACTACTTAGGACAATTTTTTGAATGATAGTAAAGGCCATGGTGGTGGGGTTTAGGAGTGATTCCTATATTCAAGAGGTCTATGGTGCTAAAATGGTTCTGATGTTTCAAAAAGTTGACCTAAGTCACCACATCCTAATCTAAACCTGTCTCAAAGCCCAAAAAACATGTGAAACAACATTGTTTTCTTTTTAAAAAAATTTTGGTAAGGCTAAGGAAATGGGAAAAAATGAAGATGAACTAAAAAGACACTATACTGGTGACTCGTCAGACTCATGCATTATCTAAAAAAAATAAATTACTGAAAAGGGAAATAACTGAAAGGAAATTAACTAAAAAGGGAAATAACAGAAAGCAATAAAATCCCCTCCCACACTTAAATCGAACATTGTCCCCAATGTTTCGAAATAAGATAAGGGGGGTAACCTGGAAAAAGACTACTGAGGAGGGGCACTGGTGCCTTCGCCGTCCTGATGTGATGGTCTGGAACGACGGGATCTACTACGATGCTGGTCCCTCCGGTCGAGTCGTGCTGATAAAGCAGCCTGAGCACTCCGGACCTCTCGAAGGTTACCCAAGATGGAACCCTGAGTATCCTCTACAAGCTGGTAGTGTCGGCTGTTGAACTCTCTCTGACGGTTCTGCTCTAATGAAATATCGTTCAAGGTACGGCAAACGTTGCTATAAGCACGATCCAAAACCAATCGCGATTGTTGCATGAAGCTCATATTGTTCGTCAGCTGCTGTGAAATAGTAGAGAGAAGGCCATCACGCCTTTCTTCTCTAGCTGTCATATCACGCCACATCTCCTCGGTGACAAAGAATCCAGGAGCAGTACCTGCAACAGGGTTAGAGGAAGATGGTGCAGTGTGTGACTGTGAAGGACGATGGGGGGACATGTTAGGGATGGGAGACTGCTCTCTCCGATCATACTCATCATCAGTGTCATGTGCCTCCCCATCGGGAATATTAGGAGGAAGTGGACCCAAAACACGTGGAGCATTAAGATCATAGGTCCAGTTCCTTTCATCACGTACATCAGTACGTCTACTGCATGGTAAAGCAACATACGGGATAGCTACCCCATGAACCATCAACTCATAACCACCTTCTCTCCTTGTTCGGCACAATTTCATGTCTTTCAGAAATTTTAAATTAATTGTGCAAGGAGGTAGTGTTTCAAGTGTAGCTATCTCATCATTCAGGCCAAGAGCCCGAGCAATAGACGTAACAAGCCCTCCAAAAACAATCGGTCCTGTTTTATTAGTAAATAAAGTCATGTGGGCAAGCATAAACGGGACCGGATTGATGTGGGTTCTAGTGAGTCATCCTTGCAAAAATAGGAGTTCACGAGCATTAACCTTGTTTGGACTTTCCCGGCCAAAAATAGTACATGCCAAAAGAAGTCTAAAAACTCTTATGGCCGGGTTGTGAATGGTCGACGCAAGTATCCCTTCAAAAGAATTAATTGAAGTACTTGAAAGCCTTAGCCAGAAGGTAAATACCTCGGCCGACCATTCAGCATCCAAAGGTGCCTCACAAATCGAACCTTCCCTATGAGGGATTCCTAACAAATCTGCTAGCTCATTGGTACTGAATTCATATTCAATTCCAAACAGTCTAAAAATGACAGTACCGACAGTGCTAGCAGTGTTAGGACTGACAGTGTATATCAAAGAACTCAAAAACTCAGTTGTCAGCCTCTCATAGGTAGGTTCCTGATTAATGAAAATATTATGCAAGCCTAGAAATTCTAATAAATTAAAAACACTATGATAAATACCCAAAGCATACAGACAGTTATCGTCGACGTACCTAGTCGAGAGGATTTCTCGACTTTGAAGCCTCTGAATAATTTTTCGTTGCCTTTCGCCCGGTCTTCCATCACGAAGAATAAATCCGTTGAACTCCATTGTTGAAAAGCTCCTTAGGTAGTGAAAATAGTAGAAAAGTGGTTTATGAGGGGAATGATAAAGTTTTGATTTTTTTTGGTTTTTGATGGATGAAAATGGAAACGGATGTTGGATATGTTTTATGGATGGAGGGTATTTTGGAAATGGGGGAGCTTTAATGGGGTTCAAGGAGGATTTGGAAGGTTGGAAAAATGGGTTTTTTGGTGAAGAAAGGGATGAAAATGGTGGAAATGGGGATTGAATCCCGTATTTGTTGATGGTACGGTGTGGCGCCCGCCACAGGGCCTATGGCGCCCGCCACAAGGCCAATTCCTGGGCCTTGTGGTTTTGGATCCTCCTTTGGGCCTTCCTTGCACCTTTGTCTTCCGGGGGGTCTGAATAGCGTTTTCTTCTTCTTTTCAAGGCATTGGCTTGCATATTTTTGTCTTATATATTTTTTTTCTTTGCACGACAAAAATAAAATAATTAAAAATCAAAAAAGAAAAAGAAAAATAAAAATTAGTGCATAATATGTATATATATAAGGAATTCAAAGTGCATGAAAATATAAAAGTGGAAATGCGATAAATAAAAGGAAGTTAAATACTAGGGTAGTGCTGTCAGGGTGGAATGAGTCATGTGGTAGGTTTCTTATCCTGGCTTGATCCACGAATCTCAGCTATCTCCCTCCGAAGCTCGTCGATCGCCTGATGTAGAGCATCGGTCTCTGAGGCATGAGTGAGATCAGAAACCTGCATCTGTAACTCTAAGTCTGCCACTTCCTGCTTGAGCAGGGAAGTCTCCTTGCGGAGCTCATAAATCTGTGTTTGTAGGTCAGGTGGCTGCAGAGACATATTGTTAGACATAACACTGATTCGGGGAGTAAGAGGTGTAGGAGTGTACTCAGCGGCGGGAGGCGATTTCGGCTCTTCGACAGTCTCTCCATAACCCTCTAGAGCATAACTCCAATTGGCAGGATCATGGACACTGGTCATCAGCGGATCTGGTAATGTAAAGTAGTGTATCGCTTCACCGTCGATCAGCAATCTAAACATGTTGGGCTCAAAAGAAGCCCTCCTCATCAGTCCTCTATCAAGACAAAAATCAATATCCAGGGTGGTGTAGCAGCAGAAGGTCCTGAGGTGCAATAGCTTGCGAGACAAACCCAATGCAGTAGCAATCTGTGTAACAATCCCACCGACATGGATGATTCCTACTGATGATCTGGCAACACTAGCAAGGCCCTTCAGTAGAAAGTTGCCACAAGCAACAGGGCGAGACTGAGTCGCACAAAACAGTAGGAAAATCTCCTCTTCACTTAGCAGTGTCTCTGTATCTGGAAAACCTAGGAAAGAATGTGCTAGAATCATCTGGAAGTACCTCAATGCAGGGTTGTGGATTACCTGAGAAAACTGGGTAGAAGGATCTTGGCTCCCTCCGCCTGATATTTTAGTCCAAAACTTTTCCACTTCTCTGCTCATAAAATACCCCATCGGAGTCTCTGGAATAGCATCAGGAGTAGTCTGGAAACCTAGTAAATCACCAAACTCTTTGTGAGAGAATGAGTAGTCAATCCCGAACAACCTGAAAACAGCGAGTCCATCGGGTCCAGCCCAAGGGTCATGATGAAACGAGCTGAGGAACTCAAGAGTCAAGTTCCTATAAGTGTTGTTCCTGTCGTCAAACTGGTCCCACTGGAGTTGATGGCATAAAAATCTGACGTTTGGCTCTATCCCCAAGGCATCCATGCAGTCATGGTCAGGGTACCTGGTAGGAGCCATAGGGCGTCTCATGTGAACATAGTAACGCTCTCTCTGTGCATCATCTCTAAAGGCCACGTGCATGTCATCAGGGTTCTGCATTCTGTACAAGGTTAGCAAACAAGTCCTGAAAGCACATAAAACATTCAATCGTGAGTCCTGACATAATAATAAAATAAACAAATTAAAATAAAGTAAAAATAAAAATAAAAAGTACAAAAATAAGAAAAACCATGGGTTGCCTCCCAGGCAGCGCTTGTTTAACGTCATTAGCTCGACGACCGATATTTAAACATCATTGGAAGGATATGGTGGATTACTCAGAGTATGACAGGTGTATGTTGTTGGAATGTCACCTCCTTCGTAGGGCTTCAACCTCTGTCCATTGACTATGAACGGTTTACATGTTTGGTTCTTGATTTCAATAGCACTAGATCTCAGGATCTTAGATACTTCGAAAGGGCCAGTCCATCTCGAACGGAGTTTACCTGGAAATAGTCGTAACCTAGAATCGAACAGGAGAACAGGATCGCCTATTTTGAAGTCTCTTCTTATGATTCTTTTGTCATGCCAAGCTTTTGTTCTTTCTTTGTATATGATGGCATTTTCGTAGGCAGATTGTCTGAGCTCTTCTAATTTGTGGATATCAAGGATACGTTTCTCACCAGCTGTCAAGTAATCCAAATTCAAAGTTTTGATGGCCCAATAGGCCTTATGCTCCAACTCAAATGGTAAGTGACATGATTTTCCATAGACCAGTTGATAAGGGGTTGTTCCTATAGGAGTTTTGAAAGCGGTTCTATAGGCCCATAATGCTTCTTGAAGTTTCTGCGACCAATCTTTTCTAGATATAGAGACAGTCTTCTCGAGGATTTGTTTTATCTCCCTATTAGATACTTCCACTTGTCCATTGGTCTGTGGGTGGTATGGTGTTGCTACTCTATGCTTAACTCCATACTTGCTTAAAAGTTTATCAAATATTCTCGATATGAAGTGTGATCCTCCATCACTTATGACTAGACGGGGTGTTCCAAACCTGGGAAATATATAATTCTTGAATAATTTGATGACTACTCTGGTGTCGTTTGTGGGTGCGGCGATAGCTTCAATCCATTTAGACACGTAGTCAACAGCTACTAATATGTACTGATTTCCAAAAGATGGTGGGAACGGTCCCATAAAGTCCATACCCCATACGTCGAAGAGTTCTACTTCTTGGATATTTCTTAACGGCATTTCATTACGTCTTGAAATATTTCCTGTGCGTTGGCATCTGTCACACTTGACAATGAAAGCATGGACATCACGCCACATAGTAGGCCAGAATAGGCCAGCTTGAAGAATCTTGGCGTAGGTCTTAGATGTGCTTGCATGTCCACCATAGGGTGCAGAGTGACAATGCTCAATTATATTATTTAACTCTTCTTCTGGAACACAACGGCGGAAAATGTCATCTTTACCTCTCTTGAAAAGAAATGGATCGTCCCAATAGAAGTTTCTCACATCACTATAGAACTTCTTCTTCTGGTGGTAGTTTAGATCAGGGGGTATGATGTCAGCGGCTAGGTAAGTAACAAAATCTGCATACCAAGGTACATTGCTTATAGCTAAGGATTTATGAAATTGCTCATGAGGGTCTGGGTTATCATCTTCAATGGTTTCTAGTGGGGCTATCAGTCTATCGTAGGCAAAATCGTCATTTATGGGTACTGGATCAGGTTTCAGGTATTCTAGCCTAGATAGGTGATCAGCTACCACATTATCAGTGCCTTTCTTGTCACGGATATCCAAATCAAACTCTTGTAATAATAGAATCCATCGAAGTAACCTAGGCTTGGCATCCTTTTTGCTTAGTGAGTAACAAATGGCAGCATGGTCGGTGTAAACTATAATCTTGGCTCCTACTAGATAAGATCTAAATTTGTCTATTGCAAAAACTACAGCTAGGAGCTCTTTTTCGGTTGTTGCGTAGTTGAGCTGTGCAGCGTCTAGGGTTCTACTGGCATAATAAATCACATGTAACTTCTTATCTTTTCTCTGACCTAGAACGGCTCCAACAGCATAATCACTGGCGTCACACATTATCTCAAACGGTTCCGACCAATCAGGGGGTTTCATTATAGGTGCTAAAATCAGAGCTTGCTTCAGAAGATTAAATGCTTCAGTACATTTTTCATCGAAGATGAACTCAGCATCTTTCATTAAAAGACCAGTTAAGGGCTTTGTTATTTTGGAGAAATCCTTGATAAAACGTCGGTAAAATCCGGCATGTCCAAGAAAACTTCTTATCTCCCTGATAGTCTTCGGCGGTTTTAGATTCTCTATGACTTCTATTTTTGCTTTATCTACCTCTATACCTTTTTCGGAAACTATATGTCCTAAAACAATCCCTTCGGTGACCATGAAATGACATTTTTCCCAATTTAGCACAAGGTTTACCTCCACACATCTCTCCAGGATTTTCTCAAGGTTGACAAGACAATTTTTGAAATCTGACCCACAAACTGAGAAATCGTCCATAAATACTTCCATGATTCCATCCAAATAATCAGCAAAGATAGACATCATGCAGCGTTGGAAAGTTGCAGGAGCATTACAAAGTCCAAAAGGCATTCTTCTATAGGCAAAGGTTCCAACTGGGCATGTAAAGGTAGTTTTTTCTTGATCTTCGGGGTGAATAGGTATTTGGAAGAATCCTGAATATCCATCTAAATAACAAAAGTAAGAGTGTCTGGCTAGGCGCTCCAACATTTGGTCTATGAATGGTAATGGGAAATGGTCCTTCCTAGTTGCTTTATTTAATTTTCTATAATCTATGCACATACGCCAACCTCCATCAGTTCTTTTTGCTACAGGTTCGCCCTTCTCGTTTTGCACGACTGTGATGCCTCCCTTTTTAGGTACTACATGCACAGGACTCACCCATTTACTGTCCGAGATCTGATATATTATACCTGCCTCTAGTAACTTAAGAACTTCAGTCTTAACTACAGTACTCATTATAGGATTTATTCTACGTTGGTGTTCTCTAGAAGGTTTTGAATCTTCTTCAAGCAAAATCCGATGCATGCATACGGATGGGCTTATTCCTTTTAGATCAGAGATCTTATATCCTAAGGCTGAGGGGTACCTACGTAAAACTTCTAATAATTGATCGGTTTCTTCTTGGTTTAAGGTAGCACTGACTATAACTGGACGGTTCATATCTTCATCAAGAAATTCATATCTCAGGTTTTTAGGCAGTTCCTTAAGTTTTACGGTCGGTTTTATAGGGCAAGGCATAGGATCTGGGGTAAGAGATAAACATTCGTGAAGGTTATCATCAATGTAGGGTGTTTTATAATTGTCATCTTCCAAAATAAGGGTTGATGGCAATTTTATAGATTCAGTTTCTTCTTCTTGTTCTAATTCCCTAATACATTCTTCGATGATATCTAAGGCATAACAAGAATCTCCTATCACAGGTGCCATAAGAAATTTTGACAATATAAATTCTATCTTCTGGCCACCTACCTCAAAAGTTAGTTTTCCCTTTTTAACATCTATTACGGCTCCAGCAGTCGATAAGAACGGTCTACCTAGGAGGATTGGTATGTCGTCATCTTCTTTAATGTCCATGACAACAAAATCAGTAGGTATAAACAGCTGACCTATCCTAACAGGGACGTCTTCAAGTATGCCTATAGGGTATTTAACGGATCTATCGGCTAATTGAAGTGACATCTTAGTAGGTTGTAATTCTCCTAAGTTTAATCTCTCACAAACTGCTAAAGGCATTAAGCTCACACTAGCTCCTAAGTCTAGAAAAGCTTTTTCGATGACATGATTCCCCAAAACACAAGGAATGGAAAAATTTCCGGGATCTTTATCTTTCTTTGCTAACCTATTTTCGGAAATAGAATTACATTCCACGGGTTTCGGATCTTCGAGTCTACGTTTATTTGTAAGTATGTCTTTGAGAAACTTAGCATAAGAAGGTATTTGGGTGATGGCTTCTGTAAAGGGGATTTCTACGTGAAGTTTTTCTATAACCTTAACGAATTTTTGATATTGATTATCGATTTGGGTTTTCTTTAATCTTTGAGGGTAAGGTATTGGTGGTTTGTATGGCGGTGGCGGTACATAGGTTTTATTTTTAGGTTCTTCTCCTTTTTCTTGACTTTCCGGGGTTTCAGGCTTCTCTGGTTCCTTTTCCTCATTCCTCTCAGAAGTTTCAGGCTCACTTAATCTAGGGTTTAAAGGTTCCTTATAAGCGGTTCCACTTCGTAGAGTAATGGAATTAGCTTGCCCTTTCGGGTTTTGTTGAGGTTGTCCAGGGAACTGTCCTCCAGGTGTAGTCTGTGGGGCTTGGTTTAACGCTACCTGAGAGATCTGGGTTTCAAGCATCTTATTATGAGTAATAATTTGATCAACCTTGGTTCCTAACTTGGTAATTAGTTCGTTAACATGGACGTTATGGTTCATGAACTCTTTGTTTTGTTGTTTTTGAGCAACGATAAAATCTTTTACAACTTCCTCAAAGCTCGGGCTAGGTGGTACATGTTGCATAGGTTGATTTGTTCTAGGGGCTTGGTAACCTTGTTGTCTCGGAGGTGCGGTATTTTGGATAGGGTTATTATTTTTGTAGGAGAAGTTTGGGTGATTCCTCCATCCAGGGTTATATGTGTTTGAAAATGGGTTCCCTTGGGTATAGTTCACTTGCTCAGTGTTGGTTTCATTCAACAGATTGCATTCGGCGAATTGGTGTCCTTGCGTTCCACATATCTCACAATTCGGCGAAACTGCGGCAACAGTATTCGGAGTTGTACACATATGTTCGACTCTAAGGGCCAACGCGTCCATTTTAGCCTGCATCATGTCTATAGAGCTTAGCTCATGTATTCCTCCTTGGGCTTCCTTCTTTTCCACTGTCGCTCGTTCTACTCCCCATGATTGATGGTTTTGGGCCATATCCTCGATAAGGGCACTAGCTTCAGGGTAAGGTTTGTTCATCAGTGCGCCACCAGCGGCAGCGTCGATGGTCATTTTAGTGTTATAAATAAGTCCATTATAGAAGGTTTGGATGATTAGCCAATTCTCTAGGCCATGGTGTGGGCATGCTCTTAATAGTTCTTTATATCTTTCCCAGGCTTCGAACAACGACTCTCCTTGGTGTTGGGTAAATCTAGTTATTAGGTTTCGAAGAAGAGCGGTCTTACTTGGGGGAAAATATCTAGCAAGGAAAACTTTTCTAAGGTCATCCCAAGTTGTTATTGAATTGGGTGGAAGGGAATCTAACCATGATAGAGCTTTATCTCTGAGGGAAAAGGGAAATAATCTTAGGCGTATTGCCTCAGGAGAAGCTCCATTGGTTTTAAAGGTGTCTGCTAATTGAAGAAAGTTTTTTAAATGTAGGTTCGGGTTATCAGTAGCGAGACCTGCGAATTGTCTCTGTTGCACTAATTGCAGCAGGGATGGCTTAAGTTCAAAATTATTGGCTGGGATAGCGGGGTTTACTATACTGGAACTAGGTTCCTCGTTTGATGGTTGGGCGAAGTCCTTAAGAGGTCTTCGATTTTGATCTTCGGCCATAGCTCTCCTATTCCTATGGAAAAATAAACGTGCGCGAGCGTAACGTTCAGGTTCAGCTAGAGGGTCTAGTAAACTTCCGGCACTGCGAGTCTTTCGCATTGACCGGTGGGTAACAACCTTAGTCTAAACGGTATAACTACAGGGTAATGAAATTTGACGATATTGGTCCCCGGCAACGGCGCCAAAAACTTGATGCGTGTTTTTCGCAAGTGTACGAATCACGTCAAAGTAATATAAAAGATTATCGAATCCATAGAGACCAAGTGTCAATCTATCGTACCTGTTGTTATGGTGTTTATCTAAGGCAACTATTTTTAAGGGTTTTAGTAAGGGTGCAATGGTAAATAAAATTATAATTTTAAATAATAAATAAAAGACAGGCTCGAATGTAATTCACGTAATCAATGATAATCCAGTACTTGTTAATGGAACTACTTATGGGCAATGTTTTCTCCTTTGAAAAGAACTAATTTAACAGGAACTGTCGCTTTCGCGTATTCAGAACCGAGTTGTACTCTCTAATCAACCCCTCCTATTGTCACGGATAAAAAGGTGCGTACTGCGTTAGAGTAGTAAACCTATTTTTAAGAAATATAGTTTCTTAACAAAGTTGAAAAGTATTTTAACCTGGACTTCTTAGCAAAAAGAGGTTCTTATGAACCAGACTCTAAATCTCATAACGCGTCCGAAAATCGTTTTAAAATCTCTTTTCTTTTTAATCTAAAAACTCCTAATGAACTATACAAAGCGCTTTTGGCTGTTTTTGAAATAGTTAAGAACAATTACTTGAATTGAAAGATAAAATAGCCCTTAGGTGTTTCCACGAACAATTATACTGATTACTGGTTTAATTACGATCCTTACATTCTAACCTTTATGGGATTAGTTAGACATGATAAAGTAAATATTCTTTTTATAGTTTTTCATATGAGTAATTTAAAGCGAGTGCGGGAAGTAAACAAAGTAAATGTGCGAGTGCGGGAAGTAAACAAAGTAAATGTGCGAGTGCGGGAAATAAACAAAGTAAATGTGCGAGTGCGGGAAATAAACAAAGTAAATGTGCGAGTGCGGGAAATAAACAAAGTAAAGTGCGAGAAAATAAATAAAATTAAAGCAATGTGGAAAAATAAAATACTAACTGGAATTAAAATGGCGGCAGGATTAACTTCCTCCAGAGTGCTCCAAAACTCGAACCACAGACAGATTACAGACTCGATCACTCGATTGCAGAGGCACCCCGATGTGGAATGGCAACTGCTTTATAACTGATATATGCCTAGAGAATTCTAATTCTGGATGAAGAAAAACGAAAATCTAAGGTCCTATTTATAGTAAAAACTGAAAGCATGAAATGACCGGGACGCCCCTCCACTAAAAAGTGGAGGTTATGAAATTTTGCCTTGTGGCGCCCGCCACAAGGTCATGGCGCCCGCCATGGTCCCTACAGGGGATGATGGAGTGGGGATCGTGGGTCTTGGAGGTTGAGGAGTGGTCTTGAGACGTGGCCACGTCATGGCTAACCCCATGGCGCCCGCCACGGTGGGTGCCGCAAGTGCAAAATGCTGAATTTCTAGGTTTTCGTCCGTTTTCACTCCTTTTTCGCTCCTTTTTCGCTCCTTTTCCCGATTCAAGCTCCGATTATTATAAAAACCTGAAAACATAAGAAAACAAAGCAATAACAAAGCAAAACAACAATAAAAGCTAAGAATGCATGCGAAATCGGAGTCAGAAATACGGTGAATTTTAGTGTGATCAATCTGCTAGAGCAACCAACCGCAATAAGGAACTGATATCTGGAGAAAGCAACCTGTAAGCAATTGTCCTCTTCATGGACTCCATGTCTGGCAAGAAGAACACTAGAATCTGAGGAGAAAAAACACACCTGCAACATAAATACACGTTAATGAAATGCAAACATGAAAATGCAAGTGCATATGCAACAGGGGATCAAGTGCAATGATGAAGAACTGTGTTGTGCTGTACTGTAGCTTTAGAACCATCAGATCTTCTCCTCAAACCAAACCAACCACAAAAGAACCCTCATAACCAATTCTCACTGACAGAGACAAACCAGGTGTTCTAAGTCCATAGTTTTCCTGCAAAAGACCCACCTACCTCTCACAAGTATGTACTTAACTCGCAGACGAGGTACGACATCCTATGTGGTCATTAGCGTCACAGACTTTCAAGAGCGATGATACGATACCCAGAAGGTGTGGCATCATCATCCCTTGAAGAGGCCTCACTTAGCCGAATCCCAAATGATAGGTTCCCAGAGTCGACAACCCTCAAATCCAACAACCTGTCGAGCCCAAAGGCCAGGCAAGATGTCATCAAAGAGAAGCTCGTCTGAGTGCAGATTTCGTAGCTAGCTGGTGCGAGCAAAGCAAGCAGGCTAATCACTACTCTCTACTTCTAAGTCTATGTGCACTCAAGCCCAGGTCCGGCTTATCTCTCAAACTAACCCTCTACCCACAGCACAATAACAAATATATACAGTACTGAAAGTAAAGACAGAAAGATAAATACATACAAAACCCCAGACGGGAAAACAAGCGCTAGGATTGACTCGCATAGGGAACCGTTGGAGTCCCCAGCAGAGTCGCCAGCTGTCGCTACTGCGAAAATCGGCGCCGGCTATGACAGAAGAGTCGCCACCGTGACCTATTTATCCCAGAAGAGGGAAAGGAAACGCTCAGAGAAAACCTAACGCAAAGAGGGAAAGGAATGGTCTCGCAACCAAATCCTGGATTCGGGAGTCGGTTACGCAAGGGGAAGGTATTAACACCCCTCATGTCCGTCGTACTCGACGGGATCCACGCTTGTTTTCTATCTAAGGGTGTGTTTATCTATCTACTCTAAAGGTCTGGTCTAAAAAGAAAAGAAAATGACTCGGCAAAGTATCGCACTTTATGCCTACGTATTCCCGTCTGGAACGAGAAATCAGAGTCAACGTAGTTCGCCTAACTACGGGCTAAAGGGGGGAAGATTGCTCGCCGAGATGTCGCATCTCGTGCCTACTTACTTTCATACGGCATGAAAGATCAGAGCAAACGTAGTTCGGGCTACGGAAAACACAAGTTTGTCTGGCATTTTTTTATCTCCTTATGAAAGGGTTTTCCAGATTAAGGGTCCAAGAGGACAAAAACAGAGTTTGAATGTTTGTTTGAATCTTTTACGAAAGAACTATTTTTTTAGGATGTTTGCAATCTCAGTCGCACTAGAGACTATGACCCAGGAGTGAACGCTTTGTATGTCACCCAAAGGGTACCACACTAAACATCCAGATTACTGGAGAAAGACCCTCCACCAACCTTTTTCCAGATAGCTTAAGGCTCGTAACGTACGACTTCAATTAACCTTATTATCGTATTTTTGAATTGTTTTGAGATGAGAAGAGAAAGACGCCCTAAAACTATGGTTGAAAGGGAATCTACCTACAGTTATTATGCATGGTTTAAAAACCTAATGTCTGTCATAATTCCCTCTTGCACAGAGGAAATCAGAGATCCTAGGGGAAAACAACAAAAGAAAGCAAGCAGTAAATAGTAAACAGTAAAATACATGCTATGCAACAGTACAAGCGAGGCAAGGGAGTCTGGCTCAACCTCAAACCTAAGAAAACAACAGGAAAGGGGAGACAAGCTCCACCTCAAACCTAAAGGTAAGAAACACAAGCAAACAGGAAATATAACAAAAGAAAAACAGAGGAAGTAACCCAAGCAGCAGCAGCAATCTTCTACATACAGCAATTTCAACCTTGAACAACAGCTTTAGTCAGCAAAATGAATTGACAGCAAAATGACAGCAAAAAGTCTTCATCTTCAAGCTAGCTCCTATCTTCAAGCTTCTTCAATTCTTCATCTTCAAACTATAGCAAGCTCCACAAGAATAGAAATCATCATTGAGATCAAGTTACAATGCTAGGAAACCTGAGGAAAACCAAAGGAATTCATCTGGAACCAACACTAGAAAGAAAGTGCATCCTCAAAAGTTCTACTCATTAAGGCATTCCACTCATCCCTTCAAAGGAGAGATGGAGCTTCCTTAAGAGGACTTTGCATCATAGGATGAGGATAGAAGCAAACAATGCATTCTATTTTTGAGGAAAAGAAAAGAACTAGTTCTAATGGCTCTTCCTAAAACCTTAATCCTATAAGCTTCTAAAAAGCTCCTAAAAGAGAAAGAAAACTCCAAACTAAGATCCACAAGACAATCTAAAGCAGATACAAGATGTCTAGAAGCTCCTCCAAAAAGGAATCCAAGCACTTCAAGCTCCAAAGCCACCAACAAGACCAAACAAAGCAAAGCACCAAAGGTGGAATACCACAAGCAACACATACTTGCAAATTCTACCTAAAATAGAAAACTAAGTTGTAAAATTCTAATAAATTTCCTAGGGGAACATGCATGTTTTAAAAATCTAGGGTTCAAATATCAAAGCCTAAATCAACTTCTAGGTCCACTAAATAAATCCTAAATTGAATTGTGTCAAGATAAACCATAAGTTTGGGAAGGCTCTAAACATCTTACCTAAAAAAGAACCTACAATTGTTAAAAAAATCTAATAAAAAACCTAAGGGAGCATGCACATCTAACCTATAACATACTCAAAAATTAAAGCCAGATTCAATACCAAAAAATCACACCAAAATCAACAAAACAGATGAACAATTATGCAAAAATTAAAGAAATAAACAAAATGAGAAAAATCAAATAAAATTGAAAAATGCATGAAAATGCAACTTATTGATCCCAGAAAATCACAAATTTAATCAGGAGCATGGAGATATTTTTAAAATATTTTTCAGAGTAAAAATGGATTTATTGTGATTTTTGGAACCAATAAGCATTAAAATAAAATCAAAATGAAATAAAACAAATTAAAAACTAAGAAAATAACATGAGCGTTGGATGAATTGACAAGGTAATCTGATCCAAAGGCAGAGGGCGCGTCCACGCAAGCATCCCAGTCACACGCTGACTGGGATTAATGAAACGCAACGTTTTTGGTTTTGGAGGCAAATCCTCATATCAAACATGAGCCACACGATCTGGCTACCAAGTCAATCTTCAACAAGATCTAATGGCCAGAACCTCATCTTCTTCCTTGGAACTCAGGCGAGGGGGAACAGTCTCCGGTGACTCTCACGGTGGAAACAACCGTCTTCTCCGATGAGACGTTACTCACAGGTGACCAAATCCAACAAACTTTACACCAATCTTACTCAATTTTACACGTTGAGTTCAAATATAACCTTAAAATCAACTGAATCCTCATGCATTTTAAAATCCGATCCAAAACTCAAATGTTACCTCAACTCTGATCATCACCAAACCTAAATCTAATCATACAGAAATGTTCCTCATGCTTCATACATCATCCTGATCTATCTAAATCGTGTCCTAGCCTTAAGATCAGGTCAAACCGTGCTTAAATACAAATCACATGTCACCTAAGTTTGTCTCTAATTGTCCAAAATTCTGTACAGAAACGATCTACTCCTTAACTAGATCCTAACCACAAGTTCATTGCTAACTACATCTTCCTAGGTCAAGAGGAATTTTGAAGTTTACTAACCTGATATAGATCCACTAACAGAGGTAGCTAGAGCTTGCTTCTTGCTTCAAAACTCTCCAGACACGATCAGTGATGCAAGAGGAAGAATCTTCAACCTTCAATTTGCTCTGACTAGCTTGGAAATGAAAACCCGATTCTCACTTGCTCCCTTGAAATTTCAAATTCAATCTCAGCTTCCACCACGAAATGAGCTCCAACCTGAGTATGGAATCGATGATATGCTTATATAGAGTGAGTTTGTGGGCTTTTGAAGCTTGAATGAAGCCCAATCCAGCAATTCACTAATTCTGATTTTTTCCTTCAAAGTGCACATGACAATCGTGTATTCTGGCCATAGAAATTGTTCTAGAGTCTTCTAATCTCTTTCAAAATCCCTTGTGAATGAATTCAGATCAAGAAGAAAGCCTGAATTGCCTTGGTGAATGTTTTGGATATGTAACTTGCACATGAAGCAACACCATTGTAACTTGTGAAAATTGACCTAAAATCAAAAATCCACCAATGTCATTTTGTTTAAAATGAAATTTCCAATCAAAATGAGTACTTATTTGACATGTTTTGGTCACTTAACCAATTATTTGAAATTTTCAACTTTGAATCCTTTGAAAATCTCCCTTTTTAAGCCATTTCAAACCAACTCTTGATATGAGCCCAATCAATCCATTATGACTTCTTGGTTAGCCTAAAAACCACATTTTGAACAAGTTCCATGTTGAACAAAAATCCATTTGACAAGTGCAAGTTGGAGATTTTGACCTATGATTGAAAATGGCCTATAATCTCACTTTCCCAAAATACCCCTAACTTGTAAACCTCATAACTTGAGTTCTACAAATCAGATGGAATACTTCTAATACAATTTGGAAAGCTAAGATCATGAGTAATAACTTTCATGTTTGCCAAAAGTTCAGGTGAAACCTCCTTCTAGGTCAAAAATAGCTTGGAAGTCAGATGATTTTCACAGACAAATTTCAGAGGCATATGAGGACTTGTAACTTGTCGGGACCATAACTTGAATTATATAAATCCCCTTGAGGACTTATAGTACTCAAATTAAAGGTATTGAGATTATCTACAAGTTTCATGTTAGCCAAAGATCCATTTGAAACTTGTATTTTGACTTATGTGGTCTTGAAGTTAGGCACTAAACATGGGATTTTACACTGAAACCCTAATTTAGCAACTTCCCACACTCTTGACTCTTCTTGACTTGATCTTGGCACAACACCATAAATGTCTCAACATATCATTTCATTAACTCCATGACCTAAAAGTAGGCTTTGATATCCTTCAATTGCACAATTGACCCAGATGAAACCCTAATTGCTTGCACCTCAACTGTGGCTCTTGCATTTGACACAATGACTTGATTGAGCTCTCCCATGGCCCTCTAGGCATTCTATGAGCTCCATACACATACTCTTCTCATATTCACCACTTCACATCCCTCTGATGGTCTTCAATTGATCCTCAAGTTAGGAGAAAATCTTCATGCAAGCCTCTAACAGATTACCTGTTGATGACTTTAACAACATCTCAATCTTGAATAAAACCTCTTGCTAGGCTTCTCTTAATAAGAATCACACTTGATCCCCTTCTATATGAATGATATCATGATATGAAAATGATATAACTATGCAAATGTTAATGCAAATGAAACATAAACCAGGTAAGAAAAGGTTGAGCAAATTTTGGGGTGCAACACTACCAGGATAAAACGGTGTCCGTTGGAAGCAGTGGGCTCGATCTTTCCAATCATATCGATGCCCCACATGGAAAACGGCCAAGGGGATGACATTACATTCAACGGGCACAGCGACACATGAAACTTATCAGCATAAATCTGGCATTTATGGCATCTCTTCACGAATTTGAAACAATCCGACTCCATTGTTAGCCAAAAATAACTAGCTCGTAGTATCTTTTGAGTCATGGCATGTCCGCCGGCATGCGTGCCAAAAGTACCCTCGTGGACTTCTTCCATATGCAAGCTTGCTTCTTTTTTGTCCATACACCTGAGTAGTACTAGATCATGATTTCTTCTATACAGCACACCATCTGGGTTGAGGTAGAAGTTTCCAGACAATCTCCTAAGAGTTTTCTTATCCTGGGTTGAGGTAGAAGTTTCCAGACAATCTCCTAAGAGTTTTCTTATCCTGGGTCGATGCCCCTGGCGGATACTCTTGGTTCTTAAGGAAATTCTGGATGTCATGGAACCACGGTTTACCATCGGAAGCTCCTTCAATAGCAAATATGAAAGTGGGCCTATCGAGGCGCGAGATAACAATCCTTGGAGCTTCATTCCAAAAATTGACCTTGTACATTGAAGACAGTGTAGCCAAAGCGTCTTCCATTTGATTCTCCGCTCTTGGCACATGGTGGAAGTCTATACGATCGAAAAACGGTAACAGTCTTCTTGCATAATCCTTGTAAGGGATCAGATTGGGCTGTCGAGTTTCCCATTCTCCTTCGATCTGATTAACAACTAGCGCTGAATCGCCATATACATCGAGATTCTTGATCCTCAGATTAATAACTTCTTCCAAACCCATGATACATGCTTCGTACTCGACCTCATTGTTGGTACAAGGGAAAGTTAATCTAGCAGTGAAAGGGATATGAGTTCCATGGGGAGTTGTGATAATTGCCCCAATTCCACTACCATACGAATTAACTGCACCATCGAATATCATCTGCCATTGAGATCCCCTCTCTGGTCCTTCAGTGGGCAACAACTCATCACAATCTTTCGCTTTCAAATACATAATGTCCTCGTCAGAAAATTCAAATCTCATCGCTTGGTAATCATCAATTGGTTGTTCAGCAAGGTATTCTGACAGAACACTCCCTTTAATGGCATTTTGGGAAACGTACTGGATGTCGTATTCTGTTAATACCATTTGCCATCTGGAAATCCTTCCAGAAAGTGCTTGCTTTTCAAAGATATATTTAATCGGATCCATCTTCGAAATTAGCATGGTTGTATGATTTAGCATGTACTGTCTTAAACGTTTGGCCGCCCAAGCGAGTGCGCAACACGTTTTTTCAAGCATTGAGTAACGGGACTCACAATCTGTGAACTTTTTACTCAAGTAATAAATCGCATGCTCTTTTCTCCGTGTCTCGTCGTGTTGACCGAGAACACAACCCATACTATTTTCCGGAACCGTTAAATACATGATTAATGGTCTTCCAGCCACTGGGGGTATCAATATCGGAGGTTCCTGCAAGTATTGTTTTATCTTGTCGAATGCTCTTTGACAATTTTTGTTCCAGACAACTGCCTGATCCTTTTTTAACAGTTTAAACATTGGTTCACACGTGTCCGTTAGATGAGATATGAACCGAGAGATGTAGTTCAACCTCCCTAAGAAGCCATGAACCTCTTTTTCAGTCTTCGGCGCTGGCATTTCTTGAATAGCTCTTATTTTTGCAGGATCTACCTCGATTCCTTTTCTGCTGACAATAAAACCCAATAGCTTTCCAGACCGAACTCCGAAAGTGAACTTATTTGGATTCAACCTTAATTTGAACTTCCTCAACCTCTCAAACAGCTTCAATAGATTGACCATATGTCTTCCTCCGTCTGGGACTTCACAATCATGTCATCAACATAGACCTCAATCTCATGATGAATCATATCATGAAACAAAGTTACCATTGCCCGCTGATAAGTTGCCCCTGCGTTCTTCAATCCAAACGGCATCACCTTATAGCAAAATATTCCCCACGGTGTAATGAATGTTGTTTTCTCCATGTCTTCTGGTGCCATTTTTATCTGATTATAACCGGAGAAGCCATCCATGAAGGAAAATACCAAGAATTGAGTCGTATTGTCGACCAATACGTCAATATGGGGGAGCGGGAAATCATCCTTTGGGCTCGCCCTATTCAAGTCTCTATAATCAACGCACATTCGTACCTTACCGTCCTTCTTAGGTACGGGTACAATGTGGGCGACCCACGGAGGGTAAGTTGTCACGGGTAAAAATCCAGCGTCCAACTGCTTTTGAACCTCTTCTTTGATTTTTACCGCCATGTTTGGTCTCGTCCTCCTAAGCTTCTGCTTGACAGGTGGACATTCTTCCCGAAGTGGCAATCGATGAACCACAATGTCAGTATCAAGTCCGGGCATATCTTCGTAAGACCAAGCAAAGATGTCACTGTATTATCTAAGCATCTCTATCAACCTTTGCTTGATGTCTTCTTGCAATGCAGCCCATATCCTGACATTTCTAACAACCTCTTCAGAACCCAAGTTGATGATCTCAATCTCTTCTTCATGAGGCAGAATGACCTTCTCTTCTTGTCTTAAAAGTCTAGCTATCTCTTCGGGCAAGTCTTGATCCTCATCAATCTCTTCTTTAGCTTGGAATACCGGGTTATCAAAGTTGAAGCGAGTCATAGAAAATTCTTAGTAGGTGTCATCTGCAATGATATGGGACCTGCAATGAAAATGGTTAAGTGCTTCAAATGATATGCAAACAAACACATTGCCATTTTATTGTTAAAGATAAAACAAGAAAAACAGAGATCTCAAAATTTGAACGGAAAAACGCCCTTTGATTAATAGATGAAACAATATTCAAACATAAACAAGACAAACCCTGAAATAACAAACCACTATGCTCCGGGTAGAACATAGGGTCGTACAATAATTGAAAAACAAAGCATTACTATTCATTGGTCACTTGGACAAATTCCTCAATGGACCAGTTGTATAAGCGTTGTCCTGGAATGCATGGCTTGATCCAGGCATCCATGTCGCAGTCACTGTCTCCAGCGTCATCATCTGAAATGGCATTGAGCTGCTCAAAGAAGATACCTCCGCTGGTAAACCTGATTGGCCCCTTGAACTTTGGTGTGCTTTGTGAAGAGGATGGGTGGTACCCCAGACCGAA